>BSBK01004654.1:990000-1037842 GCA_027943335.1 Chamaecyparis obtusa
GTTCCATTTGAAGGAATTAATTACAAATGGTTAGCTCAAAGCCTCTTAGATAATAAAAACATTGATATAACATCTATACTCCTCATTCATACCTACAATGGAGTCTCGTCCGCACGTATTAAAATGATGACAAAAATCACTTTGACTTTATCTTTTAGCAGATCAAATGAATCCATTTGACAAACCTATCTATGTAGTAAGGTACTACTAAGAAAATTATTTCCAATGATTATAATGTTAATATATATTAAGTTTATTATAACTTCGTATTTTTAGTTTTACTAAACATAGATATTTCATCGTATGTCTACCTCTATGTTTGATGCTTATGGAAAATAGTAAATGAGAGAAAACAAATTATAAAAAATATCTATGCCCTAGGTATTGAATTTCTCTTTCTATAAAATAAAATAAAAATTAAATTCAATAAATACACAAGAAGTTATAAGTTATGTAGTCAAGGTATGTCAAAATTACAGTCTAGTCAACTTCAAACATTAATAAAATGTGCAATAATAGTAATAATTTTGTCAAACCAATTGCATGCCCTCTGTATGGATGTTAAAAAACTAAATTCAAAAGAAGCACATTGATATCTATTTTAGAAAAAAAGTTATGCTCTATGAAAACAACATAACTCTTTGAAAATGACATTTTCAGCCACATACCAATTTTTGTGGGAGAAAGAAAAAACCATTCAAATCAATTCAAAACTAAAAATAAAAAATATTTTTAGAATATAGACAAAAAATCTTAAAAGACTCTAATTAACTTCATCTTTTGATTTCAAATGGTTTAGCAACAATATGCATCTAAATCTGAAAGTTTTTTTCAAAATGTAGAGTTCAGTGTCCGTTCAGGCAAAAAAGAGTAACCCACTATTGTGGGTTCACCCCTTGGTAAAAAAAGCTGAGTGGGAAAGGTGAATGAATCGAAAGGTTCATGTTCAATTTGGGAAGAGATTATTTGTTCAACTTATGAATAAATAATCTACTTTCATTAAGTAATTTATTAGATAACTGTAAACAAAAAATATTGAGTACTATTCAGAATTCTAAAGAACTATGTAAAGGAGATGCTAATTAGCTTGAGCAATCTTGGGCTCGCTTACGAGAAGTAGAAATGCGAGGGTGTGAAATTCAGATAAATGGGTAGTCTCAAATAGAACAAGAAAAAAAGGATCTTATCAATCTTGCTTCTGTTAATTTGAAACAATTAGAAAATTTAAAGAATGAAACCATTCACTTTGAACAACAAAGAGTAATTAAATAGGTTCGACAACAAATTTATAACCAAGCTGTCCAAAGAGCTCTAGGAACTCTGAATAATCATTTGAATAGAGAGTTACATTTACATGTGATCGAGCATAATATCAACCTGCTCCTAGCCATGAAAAATATAACTGATTAACGTTATATATATTATTCAAATTAAAATCTCTAGATTATATATATAGGTCTTATTTTTCAAAAGTGAATTAACTAGTGTTAATGGTAACTATTCAGCCCGATGAAATCAATAGTATGATACGTAAACAGATTGAACAAAATAATAACAAGGTCAAAGTTGTTAAAATTGGCACTGTACATCAAGTAGGAGATGAAATTTCTCGTATTCATGGACTTGATAAAGTAATAGAAGGGGAGTTAAATTTTTAGATGGTACAATAGGTATTGCCCTAAATATAGAATTAGATAATGTTGGAGCTTTATTGATGGGTGATGCCTTGATGATACAAGAGGGTAGTTCTATTAGAGCAACAAGAAAAATTGCTCAGATACCAATAAGTGATGCTTATTTGGGTCGAGTTGTAAATGCGCTAGCTCGACCTATTGATGGTAATCTCTTCTGAATCTTGATTGATTGAATCTCCCACCCAAAGTATTATTTCAAGACATTTTGTATATGAACCTCTTCAAATGAGTCTTATTGCTATTGATTCTATGATCCCTATAGGATGTGGTCAGCGATAATTGATTATTGGGGATAGACAGACTGATAAGATGACAGTAGCTACATATACGATTATAAATTAAAAAAATCAGAATGTAATATGAGTTTATGTCGCTATTGGTCAAAAATCTTCTTCTGTAGCTTAGGTAGTTAATACGTTCCAAGAACACAGTGCAATAGAGTATACTATTGTGGTAGTGGAAACTACAGACTCTCCTGCTACATTACAATATCTTGCTCCTTATATAGGAGCAGCTTTAACCAAATACTTTATGTATAAAGAACAACACACATTAATCATTTATGATGATCTTTCCAAACAAGCACAAGCTTATTGACAAATGTCTCTTCTATTAAGAATACCACCTGGCCAGGAATCTTATCCAGGAGATGTTTTCTATTTACATTCTTATTTATTAGAAAGAGTAGCTAAATTAAATTCTCAGTTACATGGAGGGAGTTTGATTGCTTTACCAATAGTTGAGACTCAAGGTGGAGATGTCTCAGCTGTTGGAAATTGCAATTGAAACAATTGTTGTATTGTCATTGATGTCAAACCTTAATTGGTAAGACTATTGCTACTTAGGAAAGTGCTATATCTATTTGAGTGTTGGCAAGGGGATAGGAAAGGTTGGCAACAATAGCACCTAAGGAAAGGTTGAGTTATCTTGATATTACTTGACTATGTTGCACAATGATGAGACAATGTATTGTTTATCTTAGTAAGACTGAAGACTAAATTGGTAGGCTTGACTGAGCAAAGAATGGAAAAATCATGTCTAAGCTGAGTAATGTTAGTGTTGACCAAGTCAATATATGCCGAGCAAAATTATAGTGTCGACCGAACAACAGTTAATTGCCGAGAAAGACAGTGTAAGCCGAGGAAACAGTTTTAGTAATGACTGAGCTTTCTACATGAAGACTGAGTAGTTGATCACAGTATTGACCGAGCATTAGCAATTTTATATTTGAAGAGAATTTAATTTTGGAGCCAACATTGTTGAATTCTTGGATTATGTAAAATGTGTTGACTTTATTTATTGATTGTTTGGAAGCATTAAATGCACTGTAAAATGTTTTATTGTAAATCTTTAAGAGATTTGAGATGATTCTAGAAAAGGAGCCGAAGAACATGAAGCGGGTAGATTAAATGAATCTGACCTAACCCTAAGATCTAAAAATGAGATTGAGTGGAAAAAGATGAGTTAACCTAATTGAGGAAAATATAAAGTGCTAGATATGCAAGTGCATAGAGGAGCAGAATAGAGAATGCTAGAAGAGTAAAGTTTTATTGACTGAATAAGTAGAAAAGGCTGAAGGAGAATTGTGGTGGTTGCTTGAAGAAAAGTTTCGAGTAGATCAGAGATGGAGATGGAAAATTTTCAAAGTCAGTAAACTAGCATTAGTGTATGGAATCGAATCTAATATTTGCAAAGTGAGTTGTATATTTTTCAGATAAATATTGCTGCTACTTTCTAACCATTGTAACAGTCAAAATCCTTTTAACAGAGGTTGACCTAACAATCATATGTAAAATACTTTGAACACGGTTGCATTCTAATGGAGTGTATGTAAGTCCTATGACTAGGCTCACTTTTAATAGGGTGATTGAAATCATTTAACCGGGTCACACCTGACAGTATGTATTGTAACCTTTGACAGGGTTGGCTTTTTACCGAGCTCACTTCAGAAGAGTGAAAATAATAGTAGCATGTTACAAAGTGATTTTTCCCAAATTGGGTTTCCACTATAAATCCTGGTGTTAATACTTGTGTGAATGTTTTGGTTTGAACATTACTATGTTTTACAAGTTAAGTTACAGCCAGGTAGTGGACTGAATTGTTAGATGTTTCTATTATTGAATCAGTGATGACCGAGTTTGTTTTGGTTATTGGATCTAATTTAAGGAAAAGTTTTTGAGATTGTTTTATACATCAGGACCTGAGAACAATTGATTCAACCCCCCTCTCTATTGTTCTAAATCATATTAACAATTGGTATCAAAGCTTTGTTGCTTATTATTAGTGTTGACAGAAATCAAGTTTAAAGGGGCTTGAAGGAAATGATCAAGATGTATAAGGAGGTACCGAAGTTGAAAACTTCCTTGCATGGAAAAGCTTGATGAAGCTGCATCTGGCCGGTATTGGTGACTCTAGAAAGTACTATATTGAGAATAGCTATGTCTCACTTGTCCCACCTATGATTGCCGAAGAAATGAGAGCTAAGCAAGAACATAATTAGGCAATGCTGGAAATTGCATCTACCCTAAGCTATCCAAAATTTGAGGACATTAAGAACCGCACAAATGTGAAGGATATGTGGGACAGACTTGCAAGGATCTATGGTGGTGACCTAAATGTGCTGAAAGCAAAGGATGAGAGTCTTAGAAGTAAGTTTGATGAAATGATAATGCAAGAAGGTAAAAACATTGCACAATATTATGGTAGAATAAAAAAAATTGTGAATCCTATTAGAGGAGAAAATGGGGCTATTGATGATGAAACTATAACTGGGAAAGTACTAAGAACCCTACATCCTATATATGCTATTAAGATCTCAGCTATTCAGGAATCTAGATGTAACTCTGCTAATGTGCTTACTTTGGAAAGTTTGGTTGATAAGCTGACTTCTTTTGAACTCTCTAACTATGATAATTTCACTATTGGAAGCATCGGTAATGTTGAATTTGCTTTCAAGTCACAGATAGTTTTGAACAAGCCAAAGAAAGAAAAAGAAAGATGCATCAGTGAAAGTGAAAGTGAAAGTGAAAGTGATAGTGATAGTGAAAGTGATAGTGACACTTCTGATGAAGATCTAGAAGATTGAGAAGCTCTTATGGCTAGAAGACTGAGAAGGGGAAAAGGAAAGTATAAAGGTAAACTCCCTATTATATGTTTTGCATGTAATAAAGTTGGTCATATAGCTGCTAGATGTCCTGACAAGAAGGACAAAGATGATGAAAGGAAAAGAAAACACAAAGATAGAAAAGATGACAGAAGCTATCGATGGAACAAAGACTACAAAGGAAAAGGTAAGAAATCTTGTTACATTGTTGGAAAAGAAACTGACATTGATAGTGATGATTTTGAAATTGAGTTAGTGTATGTTTCAATGAAAGATGAATCTAATGAGGATGAGAAAATTGCATTGATATCTTATGTGAACAAGAATGATAAATGGATTATTGACAGTGGTTGTTCACATCACATGACTGGTGACAAAAATAAGTTTGAGACCTTACATCATTACAGAGGTAAAAGTGTAACATTTGGTAATGATGCACCATGTCCTATTAGAGGAAAAGGTTTGATTAAACTGACTGATAAGATATCTTGTGAAAATGAATATTGGGTTGAAGGACTTAATTATAATTTGTTAAGTGTTGCTCAGCTTAACAAAACTGGTTACAAAGTGGAATTTCATCACAAGCAAGCTAAAATATTTAATGCTACTAGAGAACTGATTGGAAGTGGAGATCAGACTAGAGGAAATTTGTTCTATCTTGACCCATTTGAAGAAACATGTTTAATTGCACAACTTGATGATATTTGGTTATGGCATAAAAGGCTATGTCAAGTTAACTTTGATAATCTCATAGAGATAAGTAAGAATAAAAAGGTAAGGGGTCTACCTAGATTGAAGAAACATGAGAATGTGATGTGCAAGGAATGCTAGTTAGGAAAAATGACAAAGTCAAGTTTCAATAGCAAATCCTTTATTTTTGAAAACATTTTAGATTTGGTTCATATTGACCTTTGTGGACCTATGGCTATACAAAGTTACTGTGGTGCTAGATACTTTATCTTATTTGTTGATGACCATACTAGGATGATGCATGTGATGTTTCTAAAAGAAAAATTTGAAGCTTTTCAATTCTTTAAGTGGTATTTGGCTAAGGTTGAGAAGGAGATAGGTAGGAACTTGAAATGTCTTAGATCTTTTTGAGGTGGAGAATTTACATCAAATGAATTTAATCTATTTTGCAATGATAGAGGAATTAAAAGATAGATGTCTGCACCTAGAACACCTCCACAGAATGGTATAGCAGAAAGGAGAAATAGATCTATCTTGGATTGTGCAAGGACATTGTTGATTGAAAAGAATGTGGCACATAAATACTAGAAAGAAGGTATAAGCACTACTATCTACATTCTTAACCGAGTACAGATCAAGAAAGAAAGAAATGAAGCTGACAGCAAAGGAGAACCAGAAGATTATAGATCTTTTGTGTACATTGAGGAAGAAGAAGAGGAAAGTAATAGACTTGCACCTGATGCCGAGTCTCGGGTAAGCAATGCCGAGTGACAGACAGACGCTACCGAGTATCAGGAAAATAGTGCTGAGAGAGAACAAGAACATGCCGAGCTACAAGAAAGTGCTTCTAAATATCAAGAAGAGGTTGCTGAGCATTCAGAAGTTGAATCTGACAATTTTGCTGAGGAACATGATGAAATAGAGGAGAGACGAGTTGAACCTATTTTGGAAAAATATGTAAGAAGACATCACAAGCCTGAACAGATAATTGGAGACAAAAATACTGGAATTCAAACCAAAAGTAAAACTAAGGATCCAACATGCCTACTATGTGAATTTGAGCCCAAGACATTTAGAGAAGCATTGGAGAATGAAGATTGGATACAAGCAATGAATGAAGAGATTGACCAGATTGAGAAGAATGATACTTGGACTCTGGTGATGAGACCTGAAAATAAAAATGTTATAGGAACAAATTGGGTGTTTCGGAATAAGATGAATGAAAATGGTGAAATCACTAGGAAAAAAG
Source organism: Chamaecyparis obtusa (assembly GCA_027943335.1). NCBI lineage: Eukaryota > Viridiplantae > Streptophyta > Pinopsida > Cupressales > Cupressaceae > Chamaecyparis > Chamaecyparis obtusa. The sequence continues at coordinate 996,737 of BSBK01004654.1, forward strand.
CTAGGTTGGTATGCAAAGGCTACACACAAGAAGAAGGAATAGATTATGGGGAGACATTTGCCCCTATAGCTAGATTGGAAGGAGTAAGAACTCTTCTTGCATATGCTTCTTATAAAGATTTCAAGGTATATCAAATGGATGTCAAGTCTACATTTTTGAATGGTATACTAGAAGAAGAAGTTTACATAGAACAACCAGAAGGTTTTATTGATCCAAATAGAAGACACATGGTGTACAAACTGAACAAAGCATTATATAGATTGAAGTAAGCTCCCAGAGCAAGGTATGAGAGGTTGCACAACTACTTGATACAGATTTGATTTTCAAGAACAAATGACACAAGTAATCTGTGTACACACTAAGATGTGCACTTCTCTAAGTCTTTTCTTCCAAAGGAATCCATGAATGGGAGACCTTAAAAATTGACCTAGAGCTCCCTAGGCATGGAGTGTAAGGAAATTAAGTGTGCTCTCAGCTAGAGCTATTTAAGCCTATGACCTTGCTAGTAAACCATGCAATGGGAGATTCCAAAGAAGACAAGGGAAAGAATGCCAATATCCTCAAGAAATCCAAATGGAATGTAATGCAACTACACTAAGAATGAAGATACAAACTAAGCTATGGAAATGAAAGAACAATGCAACTAAGCTATGAAAAGAAAGAGCAAGTGTTACAAATCCTTCCTATTTAGACTACGTGAGTTAATCTATGGCATAAAAGAGACTAAGCTAATAAAGCATAAATATGAAGCTAAGCTAGGAATGCAAGAATTAAACTAAGATGGAATGTAAATGCTAAGAATGTTCCAAATCTCCAAAGATCCAAAATCACCTAGAAAACCTACAACATAACATTAGTATTCAAAAGATGGATCTAAGAATGAGAAGAGAGCTCTCCTTTTATAAGAAATGAGAAAGAATGGACCATGGAGATTAAGAGGAAAAAGATTTAATCAATGGTGGAGCATCAAAGAGGAGAAATCCATGTGCACAAGTATCCTCCAGTGAGAAAATAAGAGTTGAATTTTGTGTCCATATAAGACAAAAAGTGTTTTTCTTCTTCTTATAAAATAAGAATAATGCTTTATTTGTGCAACTTAGGATAAGAGGAAAAGTGGGGGGCTTTTTATTTATTAAAAGGGGAGGAAATTCCTTTTAAATAAATAAAGACTTAGGATAAGATGGTTAGCCCATAGAAAATAATTGAATAAATGATAGAACTAGGATTTGATCAAGAATAAACAATTGATGATTTTAGCAAATAATGCTAGAAAAGGGGCTAATAGTCTAGATGACCATTTTTAGATGATTACATTTGCCCCTCTTTGACTAATGTGTAATCAATCTAGGAACACATTACGTCAAAGAATAGATCAGCCAAGAAGGCAATAGATAGAGATCTGACTCCAAAGAATGAAGTGCAAAGAGAGAGAAAATCCTACATGGTCAGCCTGGTAGCGACAGTACTGAACACTTAGGAAAGAGATGGACAGTATCAGGACCCAAGATGAGAACTAACATGCCAAGTGCAAAGATAGATTGATTAGAGAAAATGGAATGGTCAAGCATATGTTCTGGAGAGTAGCTGATAGGATATGATGTGTCTACCCCCTCAGGATCGAAATTGAAATTGAAATTAGGTAGAGGGAAGGTAGAAGCAAGAGCAACATGATCAAATCACTAGAAATCATAATCAAAGAGATAAAGAATGATAGAATAACCATCAAGCAGATATGCCTCAATGAAGACCTCAGAGAGATAAAATGAAATGTGAATGAAAGACTAGAAGGGTGAGAGAGATGGGAATGAAGAAGGAAAGAATGCCCCAGCGAAGATCGAAGGATCAGGCCTCAAAAGGTCAGCCGACTGCATGGAAGAAGGAGAAAGGTGAACGCAGATTTTAATTTCAATCCTAAAATGAAGAGAAAATGATGTGATATGAAAGACAAGAAGTGAAAGACATGATCAGGAAGAAGTGAAAGGTGAGCGTAGTTGATCGATAGGTCCATGAAAGATGAAAGTTGAGCTCTCTCCATATGCAAGATGTAAAACTAACTAACACGAACCTAAAAAATGCAAGCTATTATGAAAAGTGGTTTACTTGCAAGGTCACAAAGCTATTAGACTCTAATATTCATCATCGAGCATTATTGGTAGCATCACAAGATCATACAATACACACTAATATAACTATGTGGACCTGAATATGATCTATATTAGATAGGAATGTGGAAATCCCACCTAGGCACCAAAGACATATAAGTCAAGATGACTAGTGAAGTGAGATTCCCTAAGTTTGATATAGCAAGATTATGCTCACATCGAGACACAAGAAAGTCAAGATGACTATAAGCATGCACTTGCGGAAAAAATAGTCAAGGATAATACCTTGTAGATCCTAGAGTCAAGTGGAACAAGCATAAATGCTCATGACAACCAAGATCAACAAAATATACCCACAGGCAGAAAGCAAATAAAACATGTCCTCATGCCCCAGTCTTCTAGCTCAGCATCATCAAAAACTATTAGGGATAGAACACTCATCAAAGAAATCATCATAGACAACACACAAAGAAATAAAGCAAATTTTAGCAATTCAAGTGTTTAAGTGCATGTGTGTAGGTCATAGAGTCAAACTTTGAGTATCACATCTGCTAGTGAGAAATATTGCATCATTCAAGACTGTGAATAGGATATCTGATAAGAGTTAAGAAACACTCGACGCTAGGAAAGTGTTGAAAAATACAATTGGGGTGGTGTTGAAAAACACCGTTGGGACCAAGAGGCCCAAGAAACCCAAACGCACAAAGAGACCCAAGATAGGCGTAAAACAACAGATGCCCTCTAGACTAAGATAAGAATCAATTCCAGGCTAGGAGAGGCAAGGTGAGAAGTGGAGCAAAGGAGCTCCATGCAAGACTGATAGACATAGGTGCAAGGGTCTCAAGCAGCGTCTGTTTCTAGGTTTTCACCACTTGATAGATTTTTTCAAGACTTTTTTTCAATTTTTTTGTATTTTTGCTACCAAGGCGCCTATTTCCAGATTTTCACCAAGGCATCTTTTCTATTTGTTTTTTTGAATTTTTTTGGTGAGACATCAAAGCACCTATTGCTAGGTTTTCACTAGGATGCTCATTTTTTTTTTAGTATTTTATATGCTTTTTAGGATTTTTCCAGCATCATATATGAAATTTTTTGTAATTTTTTCAGGATCAATAAAATATATACAAAGAGCTCAAAAACCTTAGGCATATAAATTCTTCAATAGTAGAACATCTATAGGCTCAGTAAGCTCTGCTTCCTCTGATGTAGATAACTGATAGGCCCTAGACCCAAATGATGTTGTTGTGATGATAGAAGGCCCCAACCAGTTCGGCCAATAGTAACCAACCCTAAGCAATTTTTGAGCTAATGTAAGACTCATAGAATGTGATCCACATATGCCATCGTGGATTTCAGCTAGCACCTTTTCTGATTCCTCTATTTCTAGATACTTAAGGAGAGTTCCATCTAGACCCTTCTTATACAAGTCACCAAAGACAAGGACAAAGTGTTATGTATGGCGGAGGAGTTGGTGGTCCTCAGTGCATGGTAGATATTCAAGAATAATTTGATCTGGTAGATATGAAAAGATAGTGGCATAGGGGGATGAATCTGCAAGGGAGGTGTAGGCAAGATAAGACAACTCTTCCACCAGGAATGCAAAGTATGATTCTTGTTCTTCCATTTGTAGAATGGATGCCAAAGTAGTCATGACATCAGCCGCCTTGTTCTCAGATTTGTGCTTCTCAATATCAACCTTAACCAAAAATGCCATATGGGGAGGCATCTTTATGAGCTTTTGCTTGACAGGTTTTACCCTTGGAATCATTTTCTCTAGAAAGAATGCGGAAAATTGTTCTTGATTTGTAATCTTTTTAGGTTCGAATACCACCACAATGTGGTTTTCACCATCTGACAATTGTTTTTTTCTCTTGATTGTATGACAGAGATACTTGATATCTAATTCTAGCATGTTTGTTGTGAGTTCACTGGTGGAAGAGATAGTAGATTCAATGGCTATGAAATTTGAATGTATGAAGGAGAGCGGAGTGATAGGTGCAAGAGTATTTATGCGAGGGATGTTGTCTCTGGTGATGAGAGAGGTTGAGCCTATAAGGTCGGCTCCAAAAGTGTCAAGATCCAGATTTTTCATAGGACTAGCGTGGTCCACTAAAGCAACATGCGGAACAAACTGGTTAGACCCTACGTGAGACTCATCAACTACATTGGGTTGGGCACTATAGGTATGAATCACATCAATGTCCATATCTACTATGGAAGATCCATCTGAGAGAGTGTCCCATTCATACTCATTTGAATCAGTTGTGGAACTTCTGCTAGGATGTTTACACCAAGAAGGCTTAGGACATCTAGAAGTAGAGGCACTTATGTCATTGTTTGTGAGATCTGCTCTTTCTAGTAACCGCTCAATATTTCTACGTTGTCTAGCTCTGGGATCAAATTCATTATCTCTAGACATAGAAGCTTCAGCTGAATCATTGTTAGGCATACATTCTCCTTCCCAAAGGAGTGAAGTAGAAGGAAGATCATCTCCCATTTGAGCCATAGTGTGTAGTGTTGACTCATCTTTATATGTGTTTGAATCACTAATCATGGGAGCATTTGTAGAACAGTCAGGGAGGTCATCCTCAACACCATATCTGAGACCTATTGTATCCTTAGAGGGTCTGCCATTGGTATGATTTAAAGGCTCAACTAGGGCATGCCCATTATCATTTATAGGTCCTTGACCTTGATAGCCCATTTTCTACAAAAATTTATAGCCTTTACCATAGCGCTTAGGGAAATAGGAGTAGCAATTGCCATACTATCCTCTTCTTCTCTATAGATCCACTCTCAAATAGCTTGTTCTTCTCTTTCTACTTCTAGTGGAACTAATGAAGGAAAAAAGGTATCAAAGATTGTCATAGCGGAAGAAGAAGGCTTCATCTTGTCAGAAGGTCTACCATATGATCTAGGAGAAGTAGGCACAGCAACAAGAGAGTCTAGTGTGTATTCACCCATACCAATACTCATCATCTTTAATGTTTGTTTAGCCTTAATCAAGGATGCACTAGGATCATCAAAAGGTTTATTGTGAGGAACAAACATCTCAGCAGTAGCAAGAGTATTGATAGCAATAGTATGGTCTCCAGGAATCACAACTTCAGTACCATTGTATGGAAATTTGACGCACTGATGATAAGTGGAAGAGACAGCTTGCATGTCATGGATCCAAGGATGACCTAGAAGAATGTTATATGCAAGTGGGATGTCCAATACTTGGAATTGAATATCTTTCATGATAGGGCCCACTCAGACATGCAGCATGACAAGACCCTTGGAAGATCTTTCCACTTCATCATAAGCTTTTATAGTAATCTTCTTCTTAGGATCTACAACAAAATCTGACAATCCCAACTATTGCACCGCTTGAAAGAAACAATATTTAACCCTGCACCATTGTCTATTAGGACTCAGTGGACTCGGGTGTGGTAGACTTGAAATTTGATGTGTAGAGCAATATTATGGGGGTGACTAAGAGATACATCATCTTCTTCAGAGGAGAGATAGTGGGGAGATGAGATATGGTTGACCATAGCCTGGAACCAATCCAGATCAATGTCATTAGGGACACGTGCTATATGTAGAGCTTCTTCAAGGATTTCTCTATGCAAAGGGGATAATTGAAGCAACTCAAAAATGGATATCTGGGTTGTTGTTTGTTGCAAGTGGTGGACAAGATCATAGCTAGAGGCGGCTGAAGGAGCCACTTGCTTGGAAGATAGTTTGCTTGGGATTAGGTGTAGTTTTAAGGACAATTTTGGCTTGCCCCCTAGTCACAATGTTTAGTGTCTCACTTCGAGAGGATGAACCATCCAATGTTTGCAAGATCAACTTTGGCTTACCATGATTGTCATTATCATCTTGAGATCTCATCACAAGAACACTCTCGACAGGCTCTACCATGTTGATCACAGGCGCATCACTAGCATATGTATAGTTGATCTTTGCATCATAATTCTTCTTATTTGTTTGAGAATATTCCCCCTTGTCATGCTTAGGTAGAGGGTCTTTGAAAGCTGTGTGATCAAAATTTTTAACTAAGCCATCTATGAGAATTGTACCATAATCAATGAGATCTTGAATATCATCCTTAAGCTTGAAACAATTATTCATATTGTGTCCCTTACTTCTGTGATAGTGATAGTAATGATCTTCTCTCCACCAATTAGGCTTAACTGGCGGAGCATAGGGATGATCAAATTCAGGAAGCGTAAGATGCTTGTTGGCAACTAAAGTCTTAAGGATCACTTCATAGGGTTCAACCAACTTGGTATAGACCCATCGTTGATATTGCTTCTTTGGTTTGTCTACATTTTGAGGTTTAGGAGCACTGTGAGCATTGGAAACTTCTTGTTGTTTTTCTATGTAGATAGCATTAGAGAGGTTGAAAGCAGGCTCTTTAGCTTTTGGGACATCTACAACCCCATCATTAACAACATACTTGTTTCTATTCCAAGGCTTGTTCTTGTCTTTGCCATTGCCTCTAGTATCTTTATTAATAAAAATACCCCCCTTTCTAATGGCCACATCTTCAATCCAATATGCACTTTCATCCATGTCATTGAAAGAGGAGAACAATTGTTTCCTTAGATCATAATATAGTTCTGGTGCAAGAGTGTTGATGAAAATGTCAATCTTTTCTCTTTCATCTAGCTGGCGAGGATATCAAGAATATAATGACCTCCAACATTGTAAGTAAGTGGAAAATTGCTCACATTGATTTTTCTTTAGAGCATTGAGATCTATCATGGTGATAGGCTGTTGGATGTTGTATGAGTAATGTTGGGTGAAACGTTTAACCAAATCATCAAAAGTTTTAAGAGGTGGTGTCAACTTTGCAAACCATTCTAGAGCTTATCCTCTCAAACTTCTAGGGAACAATTGCAGAAGAAATGTGTCCTCATGAAGGAAGTCCATGCTAAGAGCATAAAAGTGATGCACATGGTCATGGGGGTCACCGTTTCCATCATACTTGTCATATTTGGGAACCTCAATATCCCTAGGAAATGGGACCATGTATAGACTCCTATCAAAAGGAAGAGCACAAATAGATTCTATGAAAGAAACCTTTGGAGGTTCTTTTTCTATTGCAAGTTGAGCAAGATGTTGATTTGTTCATTGCAACTCATCTCTAAGAATTTCCAATTTAGTTGGTACTCTTTCTTGAACAATCTAGCATACATCGTAGCCGGGGGGGAGCTTGTATCCCTGAGAAGTCATGTATTGAAAGTATTGATCTCCATTTTTCTCTAAAATTTTAAGCATTATATGTTGGGAGGCTTCATCTTGTTCAAATCTCATAAGTTCTTCACTAGAAACCTCATTGTTGACTTCTTCCTCATGCTGAGAGGGAGGAGGTCTAGGAGGTGAAGAAGGCATAGAAAAAGTTTCTCTTGGAAGAGATCTAGGTGGCGTGTTGTTACCATTGTTGCCACTGTTGCCAAAGAATGGTCTATTTTCATAGCCACTAGTCTCGGGTTGTTCATGGGACATCCCTCTTGAAGACAAGTGCCTAGCAGCTTCCATTAAGCTTTTACTATATTCTTTATCCAAGAGTGCTTGGTTATATCTTTGCGCAAAGTGGTCTTGCATATGATGATATTTCTCTTGTTTACTCATAGTAAGTGAGACACTGTTTGTGTTTTTGGGGGTTTTAAATGCGAAAAAGAGGAAGCCTCCTTTATACCACAGGGTAACCTTAGAATCCTCAAAACTAGCACTAGAATTGTTGTTGCTAACAGGTGCTCGTGAGCATCTTGTTGGAGAAGGTAACTATGTATAATCAAACGGAGGGTGACTCCCTTGCTCAAATTGAGATCGAGTTGTAACCGGCATGAAAAGAATTATTGGTTGACTAATAGAATGAGACAAAGTTTCTCAAGTATTGAGATAAGAAAAGCTAATAAAGATCACTTGTCAAAGTAGAACAAAAGGGATGGCTCGTCAAAGGTGCTCAAGCACTTACATCAATCAATTGACTTAAGCTGAGAGGTGAGCAAGAAGCTCTATTAGCAAGTAGCTATAGAGGTAACCATAATGTGACAAGTGATCAAGAGTAGCATTTGTTAGGCTCAAACCCAATAGTTTTAGCTCATTTTTTTCAGTCTAGAACAAATCTAAGCATGTAGACAACAAGCTAGCTTCAGATAAGAATAGGAAAAGACACTCTATGATTGGTTAAAGTTCAAGTTTAGCAACTCTAGATTGCAATAGAAACAAGACAACAAAAAGGTTATGTGCGATAGTTACAGGAAAACAGTGCGATAGAATATTGTAGTATGATATTTCGCAGGAAGCAGTGCGACAATTATCAGGCAGGTAGTGTGACAAAGTTTATAGTATGCAGGCAATATAATACTAGGGATGAAATATCACATGATATTTATCAGAAGGGTGTGTGATGTAGTTTCAGGATCGTATGACTCTTGGCCAGTGAGTGTAAAAATTTTAGTTTTAAAGGCAATTCAGTCAAAGTAGCAAGCAATTTGTTCAATTTTGTTGATTCCAAACACAGTGACAGTAGTAATCAGACAAGTTTGCAAATAGTAGAGGATCAAACATGTCATAGAACACTTGCACAAGGGAAAAAGCAACCTTGTCAAGACAAGCACTTGTGATATCAAAGCTATAAAATCCTATGAAGACTACTATGATGTTTGATATTTAAGAACGTTCACACAGGTAGATCACAATGAGAACACTTCAAGCACTTACTAGCCTAAAGGACAAAGGCTCAATACTTAACAAATTGTCCTACACTTGATGTCCCATTGCCTCACACAAAGTGGTTTCCCACAATAGATATTGGCTTTGTCGTGGAAGTGCCAATGACACAACCAAAGGAACACAGATGATGAGTAATCTTGGGGTGATCTGGGTTATTCCACTTGGATCAATCTGTAGGACCCCTCCATTTCCCTCATCTTGGTAAGAACGCTCTAGTAAGCACTACTATTATTTCTTGCAAAAATTTCCATAGATTTTATGTGAAGTTATTAGATATCTTGATTGTAGTTTGTCAACTTGACTAGAATAGATTTCATCTTCAAATGAATTCATAGAATATGTTAATTTAAGATATAGTTTTGAAGTAATATTACCTTTAGTTAACTATTGTGGTATTAGAACATGAAGTTGTAAACCTATGCTTACATGATAGAATTAATATTACTCTAAGATGCTTGGAAATTCCATCAGAAATTATAATAAGGAGCTTATATGGATTAAAATATTGCCCTAATGAATAATTATGGTTAAGCTAGGAAATGATGTACAAATGAAACTCTTATTTCACTTTCATATAATTATGGATTTAATAGTTAATTCAATTTGTTCAAAGTTTATTATTGTAGAATTGGAACATCCTGACAAATCAGATTAGACAATTAACTGCTATGAACTAGAGGTGAAACTGCAATGAATGGTTAGGTTACTTAATCTTGAGTTAAAATGAGAAGTTTGAAATAGCATTGATAACTATTTTACCATAGTCTCTAGTATACCCTGAGGTAGGATTAATAATGAAGGGTTGATAATTATGTGACTTTAAGTTTAGGTCATGATGTTTATTCAAAATTAAATCTTACTTTTGGGAATTGAGAAGATTATAATATCTTGATAAAATAAGATTAGTTCAATAAAGCAAATAGTGATGATTTCATAGATTGGAATTATGGATTAATTGTAATTTGAAGCATTTTGAAATTTAGTAACATAAGAGAATTGATGGATTCCTTAGAGGATAACTCGTTACCTAACTTGAAAGTGTATTGATAAAATGAAAGTTAAGTTTTAATTGTATTTTGATCATGCTTTGATTATTATGGGAATATTGATAATTACATTGAGTGTGCAGGACTAAAACCATGGAAAGGGGAAATCAAGCTATTCTGTGTGTGCCTCCCATGACACCAAATTTGTGTCCTAAAGGGGGACTAGGCCTATTGTGATGTGTCTTATTTTTGAAAAGAAAGGGGGTTATGTGTATATTTAATTTTGTCATTTCCTTGTTTAATTGTGGACCTTGCCAAGTAAGATAGTGATGTGTTTTGGAGTTGTCTATGACACTTGTAATGTGAATTTAGTTGCATTTTAAATTTATTTGGTAATAAGGAAGTTTTCACCATCCAACTCTAGTAAAAATTGGTCTTCCCCATACCTCTACCTTGGTTAGGACACACATGGGAAGTCACATCTCCTTAAATCTCGAATTTCACTTTTAGGTGGGGTTTTGAGGGGTCAAATTGACCCCTAGGGAGTTGTTTTTCAAAAAAATAGTAGGCCCATGGGTTATACCTATGGGTAAGGGTCCTTTTTAACCATAAGACACCCTAGAGCCATCTTGGGAAGCCCTCCAAAAGTGGGCTTTTGTCAAATGACGAAAATAAAAAACTCACATGTGAAACTTCGTGAGTCAAAAAGTTTCCAACTCTCTTCCCCATGCACCTTTTTGTAGTGCCACCTTAGGAAAGTTGTAAGGTTTTGGGAAGGTCACCCAATGGGAAGCTGACAACTCTCCCAAGGGCATGGGAGAGTGTGAGAAGCCTATTTTAGTGGCAAACTTGGATGGAGTTGCCCAATCACCCACTCTCCAACCTTGGAGACAATCTAGGAGCTAGGAGAAAGTTAGAGAAGAAAAAGGGAAGAAAAGGAAAGACTCATTAGATCTATCTATCATAACTACAAGTGAAGGTATGTGCACCTTAACCTCCATTAATGGAGTTGATGAAGGGTGCTCCCCTTAATACCACAAACACATAACAGAAATAGAGAAACAACAACAATAATATGCAAGAACAGAAAATTGGCTTCTTATTATCTCCACAAATGTGGAATTACAAACTTTCAGAATTACAATATGAAAAGCCACATGGGCATTCCTTTACAATATTCTGTAGGACAAAGCCTCGAATCAATACCCAGATCTACTACCGAGAACTACCCTAGACAACACTACGGGCCTTCTTTATATAGGCAATTTCCACCGCCCGAGAAGGTTCTAGAAATTTAGCCCTTAGGGCCGACCAAACTTAGAATTATTTTATTTTACAATTTATTACATCAAAGTCGGCTCAAAATGAGTTTTGAAACCCAAACAGAAATTTTGAAGAAAAATTATTTTTTGCCATTTCAAGTGACCCAACTTCCGAAGACCATAAGTCATCACCCGTTGACCCGATTGGCTATTATAACCCCATTCTGGAAATGCCACGAAGTACTCTACAAGCTTGACCAATGCAAAGCGCCCATCAACCAAATTTTCAACCTCATTCGGGGCCTCTAAAGCCTTCAAAACTGAGTTCAAAGTTTCTGTACCCTACTGCCAATACCGAAAATCTTCAATATCTTCAAAACTAGACCTGATCTAGCCATGAAACTTTGCTGGTAGGTTGATATGACTGAGATGAACCTCCATATGTAAAATTAGAACATTCTGAGATCGTAAGACCAACTTACTAAAAATAGCAAGTTTCCATAAATAGCAACTTTGGACAAGATAGCCCTTATTGAATACAAAAATAAAAATATTTTTGGGTGATGCAAGATTGCTCTTACACCCAGGATGTTCCTGCATCAGACACCCGGGGTAATTTGAGAAGTGACCCTGTCACGACTCAAGTGTGTACAGGAAAACCAAGATGGTTAACCTCCTCCTTTGTTAGCCATGATGAATCTTCAACAGGTCGTCCTTTCCATTTGACCAAATACTCTTCATATGTCCTGTTCCTTGTGCTTCTGCCAACACGACTATCCAGTATGTCTTCAATCTCCTTGAAATCTGAACTGTTTGCTGGAATACTCCACTGTGTTGCTGCAACCTCATCTTCAACACCTCCTTCGTGATACTTTGTCAAATTTGAAATGTTAAACACTGGTGAAATATTTAGTTCAGTAGGCAATTCTACCTCATATGCATTTCCTGAATCATGCTTCTTCAGTATCTTACATGGCCCAAACTTCTTCATTTTCAACTTGTTATATGTACCAATCAGAAATCGCTCCTTCCGCAAATGAACCATGACTTCATCTCCAACCTGAAATTCCTTATGCCTCCTTTTCACATCTGCCTTCGCCTTGTACTGCGCATTCATCTTGGTAATATGCTTCCTCACCTCCTCATGGATGTTCTTCAAATGTTCTGCAAAATCCTCAACTTCAACACTACTTATTTCTCCTTTATCTATCTTTCTCAACTCAGATGCATTTCTGGGACTACTCCCATGTACAATCTGGAATGGTGATTTACTAGTGCTCCTGTTGATAGAATTATTATAGGCAAATTCTGCCTGTGGTAAAATCAAATCCCATCTTGTTGGCTTATCTCCAACCAAACATCTCAGCAAATTTCTCAAACTCCTATTCATCACCTCTGTCTGTCCATTGGTCTGTGGATGATGTGATGAGCTAAACTTCAAATCTATCTTCAACTTCTTCCACAATGTACGCCAAAAATATCCAACGAACTTAGTGTCTCTGTCTGAAACTATGGTCTTTGACAAACCATGTAGTCTCACTACTTCTCTGAAAAATAATTCTGTTATATGAACAACATCATTAGTCTTCTTCCAAGGAATGAAATGTGCCATCTTCGAAAATCTGTCAACTAATACAAAAATTGAATCATGTCCCCGCTGTGTCCTTGGTAAACCAAGAACAAAGTCCATACTGATATCCTCCCAAGGCTTCTCTAGTACAAGTAATGGCTGATACAACCTTGTATTCTGCTTCACTCCTTTCACCATCTGACATACTCTGCAACTTTGTACAAACTTCTTGACATCTTGCTGCAACTGTGGCCAATAATAATTTTCACTAACTAAAGCAAGGGTTTTATCTCGGCCAAAATGTCCAGCCAATCCTCCGCTATGCTTCTCCTTGATGAGATTATCCCTCATAGAACTTTGTGGAATGCACAACGGACTCCCTCTGAATAGCATATCATCCTGGATGATAAAATCTAGCCATTTCATCCTGTCTAGAGTAACAGGTTCTTTACAAGCTTTCCAAGCTTCACCAAAATCAAGATCCTTTGGATACAAATTTTTGAGCTCCTTGAACCCAACCACCTCAATCTACATCTCTGTCAGCAATAGTTTCCTTTTGCTAAGCGCATCTACAACCTTGTTAGACTTTCCACTTCTGTGTTTCAAAACAAATGTATAACTCTGCAAAAACTCAACCCATTTCAAATGCCTTTGATTCAACTTTCCTTGACTATTCAAATATTGCAAAGCTTGATGATCAGTATACAAAAAAAACTCCTTAGGAAGCAGATAGTGCCTCCACTTTTTCAATGCCTGAACTATAGCATAAAATTCTTAATCATAAATAGAATATTTTCTCTTGGCATCATTTAACTTCTCACTGAAATAAGCAATAGGTTTACCTTCTTGGCTCATAACAGCTCCTATTACAGTACCACTAGCATCACAATCTACTTGAAACACCTTATTAAAATCTGGAAGTGCTAAAACAGGTTGTTCTGTAACTTTTTGTTTCAACAATTGAAAACTCTTTTCTGCCCCATTAGTCCACTTAAACTCTTTTCTATCCCCTCTCATTGTTTCAGTCAAGGGTCCACAAATACTGCTAAAAATTTTGTAAAAGCTAGCTAGACCATAAAAAGATCTTACCTCGGTAGCACTCCTTGGAGTAGGCCATTCAAGGATAGCCTGTACCTTCTCTGGGTCCATTTTTAGACCTTCTGCTGAAACTACAAATCCCAAATACACTAAATCTTTCTTCACAAAACTGCACTTCTTCAAATTAATCAACAATTTCTCATCTCTCAACTTCTCAAACACCATACAAATATGCATCATATTTTCCTTCAATGTCTTGCTAAAAATCAAAATATCATCTAGGTAAACAATGACAAACTTACCCAGAAATTCTTTCAGAACCTCGTTCATGAGCCGCATGAAAGTGCTCGGTGCATTGGCTAGCCCAAAAGGCACGACCAACCACTCATACAGTCCTTCCTTTGTCTTGAAGGTAGTCTTCCATTCATCTCCTTCTCTGATCCGAATCTGGTGATATCCACTCTTCAGATCTATCTTTGAGAAATACACAACTCCACTCAAACAATCCATAATATCATCCATTCGTGGCAATAGAAACTTATACTTGATTGTGATCTTGTTTATTGCTCTGTAATCTGTACACATCCTCCACTCTCCATTCTTATTTGGTGCTAATACCGCTACTACAGCACAGGGACTCAGACTCTCTCGAATCAACCCCTTTTACAATAAATCATGTACTTGTCTGTTCAACTCTTCACTTTCTGCTGGTGTCATTCTGTGTGATGCCTTGTTTGGAAAATTGGCTCCTGGAATCAAATCCATCTGATGACTGATCTTCCTTACCGGTGGTAATCCATTAGGTACATTATCAGATACAATATCCTGAAACTCATTCAACAAATCTGCAACCTCTATAGGTACATCCTCTACTTCTTCTTTACCAACTTTTGGAATTAAAGCAAAATACACATGATCATGCCTCATACCATCTAGAAACTTTCTTCCATCAACAAATGTTATTCTTGCATTACCACATACCTTTTCTTTGGTCTCCTTCAATGGCTTTAGCTTATGTCGCACTCCATCCTTTGTCAGGGAATAGGTATTCGCATGACCATCGTGTACAACACATCTATCAAACTGCCATGGTCTACCCAACAACATATGACATGCATCCATAGAGATGATATCACATAGTACCTCATCTTGGTACCCGCCGATCTTGAACTTTACCAGGCACTGTTCACTGACCATGACCTTGTGGTCATCGTGCACCTAGACAATCCGATATGGATGTGGGTGTTTTTGTCTCTTGAGCTTCAACTTTGTCACCATCTCTTCTGACACCAAATTGTTAGTGCTTCCACTATCGATAATCACATCATATCATTTACCCTCACACTTGCATCTAGTGCGAAACAGGCTCCTCCTTTGTTCAGGTTCATTCTCACCACTCAGCAAGACTTTTCTGTTAATTAGCATTTCTCCTCTTTTAGCATCTTTAGAATTTGACGATCTAGCATCTTCATCTACATGTACAACTCTGGCCTGGCCTTCATTTCTCCTATCTATTTTGCCTTGGCGCTGAGGACATTCAAATGCCCTATAACCTTCTTCTCCATAGTGAAAACATGTTCCACAAAAGCCTCCTCTTCTAGATCCTTGTCCTCTTCCTCTTCCTCTTTGATCTCTATTACTCTAATCCTGGAAACAATTGGAATTATTTCCTCTCTGATTCTGACTATTACTGGCCTCATCCTTCTTTTTTGGATCTTCATTTCGGCAACCATATGACCGTCCGCCAGATCTTCCACCATGACCTCTTCCATTTTGTCTGCTCTCAAACTTCTTGTTCAGCTTTTCCTCTGCTTTTAGGGCAAACTGGTATGCCTCCTCAATACTGTTCATTCAAACCAGATTCAACTCCTCCTGAATGCTTGGCCTTAACCCATTAAGGTATCGGGCAACTTTCTCCTTATCAGCTTTTGCATGGCCTGTTTTGATGAGGAGTAGATAGAACTCCTCTGTATACTCCTGAACAAATCTTCCTGCTTGCTTCAAACTTTGCATTTTCTTTAGTAGGTCAAGCTCATAATCAACAGGAATGAACTGTCGCTTCAATTTATCCACCATCCGATCCCATCTTGTGATTTTATCTTTCCCTGTTCTATTTCGCTCCAATTGAATTTCTTGCCACCAGATCTTCGCATGACCTTTCAATCTGGCCTTCGCAAATTTGACCCTATCAGGATCCTCAACATCTTCATACTCAAAATATTCCTCACATTCATTGATCCAGTCGATCAATTCTTCTGGGTTAAGATTTCTAGAAAATGTAGGAACCTCAATCTTAGGTCTTTTCCCAATCTTGGAAATCGCCTGAAAAAGTCTTTCTTCCTCCTGGTTCACAATTTCAGCTTCTCCTTCTTGATATTCTTCTTCGGCTTCATCCTCACTTTTATCTCTGACATTAAGATTCATTCCTCTACGAATCTCTTCTTGTAATGTTCGCACTTGTCTTTGCAGCTCTCTAACCTCAGGTGTCACAGCACTAGCTCTTCCACCACGTTCTCTTCGTGGAGGTATTTTTGCGATGTGCGCTGAAACCCTAACCACGGTCCTGGTGCAAATTGCCTCACAGTCAGCGATCTGTTTACACACTCAAGAACTCCTGCTCTGATACCACTTGATGAAGGGTGCTCCCCTTAATACCACAAACACATAACAGAAATAGAGAAACAACAACAATAATATGCAAGAACAGAAAATTGGCTTCTTATTATCTCCACAAATGTGGAATTACAAACTTTCAAAATTACAATATGCAAAGCCACATGGGCATTCGCTTACAATATTCTGTAGGACAAAGCCTCGAATCAATACCCAGATCTACTACCCAGAACTGCCCTAGACAACACTACGGGCCTTCTTTATATAGGCAATTTCCACTGCCCGAGAAGGTTCTAAAAATTTAGCCCTTAGGGCTGACCAAACTTAGAATTATTTTATTTTACAATTTATTACATCAAAGTCGGCTCAAAATGAGTTTTGAAACCCAAACAGAAATTTTGAAGAAAAATTATTTTCTGCCATTTCAGGTGACCCAACTTCCGAAGACCATAAGTCATCACCTGTTGACCCGATTGGCTATTATAACCCCATTTTAGAAATGCCACAAAGCTCTCTACAGGCTTGACTAGTGCAAAGCGCCCGTCACCCAAATTTTCAACCTCATCCAGGGCCTCTAATGCCTTCAAAATTGAGTTTGAAGTTTCTGTACCCTGCTGCCAATACCGAAAATCTTCAATATCTTCAAAACTAGACCTGATCTAGCCATGAAACTTTGCTGGCAGGTTGATATGACTGAGATGAACCTCCATATGTAAAATTAGAACATTCCGAGATCGTAAGACCAACTTACTAAAAATAGCAAGTTTCCATAAATAGCAACTCTGCACAAGATAGCCCTTATTGAATACAAAAATAAAAATATTTTTGGGTGATGCAAGATTGCTCTTACACCCAGGATGCTCCTGCATCAAGAGTTTATGCATTTTATGAGTTCTTATGAGTAGGAAGGTATTACAGTTTGTATATGTGTATTGTAAGTTTTTGTTATGCTTTATGTAAGTCATTGAGATTATTCATGAGAGTATTGTGTGGGAAAAGTGTTTTGAATCTCTTGTGTTGTAGTGGAAAATGTGTTTGTTAGGTGGGCTAGAGATGAACGATGGTTGTTTTTGCTTGAAGATCTTATTTCCTTCTTGTTGGGTGGGACTTAGTAGATCCTTGTTGTGAATGGCCATGTAAAAGAAAAAAGTTGTTGTAATCCTTTTTGTGAGGGCAAGAATGGCGTATATGTTGTTGTTTCATGAAGTAAAGTGATGTGTGCAAAAATTTGAAAGATTGTATGGGTGTTTCTTGTTGGCTTGATTTCCCCTTGCCTTGGGGTTGGCTAGGACCTACGAGGTCTCATGATGCCATATGGTAGGGAGGAGAGTACCATGGTTTTGCTAGTCGGTTTTGTTTTCTTGCAGGTTTTTCAAGATATCTTGGTTGGACTAGGCTAGGGCTATGAAAGATTTGTAGTGTGTGTAAGGAGTGACATGTTTCCAAGTTATAATAATAATAAAAAAAAAAAATGCTTATTGATGTATCTCTTTGATTGCAGCTGTAACTTGTAGGAAGATTATTGTTCTTATTTATTTATGTTAATATTTGTTGTGTTTTTGCCTAAGGAAATCTGGGCATGACACAATCCTTGCACCAAGAAGCTAAGTGACAAAATAGGGTGGCCTCTACCTATGGTTCTTAGTAAGTGCTTCTATTTGTAGTACCCCTCTTGCTCCTCAAAAAGGACTGGGACCTCGTGGCCACAAAAGTACCTTAAGCATTCTTGCTCAACACTTTCCTCATGGTCACAATCCCATAAGTACTCACATCAAGCAAAGACAAGTAGTACGTCTACCAAGGTTTTGTGTCCTTGATAGCCTTGAGTTTATAGTGGGTTGGAATAGCTCGGTATTAGCTTGTCCCCACTTGGGTTGTTCCTCTTGATTTCTCAAGAGTAGGCCCGCTAAAGGATCCTAATGCTAAACAAAGAGTGGATTGACTTTTGAGTGTCAGGATTTTTGGTTCACCTCAAGGGTGAAGAGCATAATCTCCTAGCTCAAGAATATCCCCCAAACACACCAAACAAAGAGTTCAATTACCCTCTTGTTTTCAAAGTCTAAAAGTGGGTCAGGATTTCTGGTTCACCACAAGGGTGAAGAGCATAATTTCCTACTACCAAAAGACTCCTACAACAAGATCTTAAGTGCCTAAGAAATGAGACAACTAGTATATGCCGCACTTAAAAGAAAAGTAAATAAACAAGCAATTGAATGTTTTTAGGCATTGGACAGCCCTACAAAACACAATTAGTAGCCCTTTTGCCTTTGAAGCTTTGACATGCGATATTTTTAGCAAATTTTTCAAGCAAGGAAGGTACCTACAAGCACAACTTGTTAGTTCCCTAGGCATGGAGTGCAAGGAAGTTAAGTGTGCTCTCAGCTAGAGCTATTTAAGCCTATGACCTTGCTAGTAAACCATGCAATGGGAGATTCCAAAGAAGACAAGGGAAAGAATGCCAATATCCTCAAGAAATCCAAATGGAATGTAATGCAACTACACTAAGAATGAAGATGCAAACTAAGCTATGGAAATGAAAGAAAAATGCAACTAAGCTATGAAAAGAAAGAGCAAGTGTTACAAATCCTTCCTATTTAGACTACGTGAGTTAATCTATGGCATAAAAGAGACTAAGCTAATAAAGCATGAATATGAAGCTAAGCTAGGAATGCAAGAATGAAACTAAGATGGAATGTAAATGTTAAAAATGCTCCAAATCTCCAGAGCTCCAAAATCACCTAGAAAACCTACAACATAACATTAGTATTCAAAAGATGGATCTAAGAATGAGAAGAGAGCTCTCCTTTTATAAGAAATGAGAAAGAATGGACCATGGAGATTAAGAGGCAAAAGATTTAATCAATGGTGGAGCACCAAAGAAGAGCAATCCATGTGCACAAGTATCCTCCAACGAGAAAATAAGAGGTTACTTTTGTGTCCATATAAGACAAAAAGTGTTTTTCTTCTTTTTATAAAATAAGAATAATGCTTTATTTGTGCAACTTAGGATAAGAGGAAAAGTGGGGGGCTTTTTATTTATTAAAAGGGGAGGAAATTCTTTTTAAATAAATAAAGACTTAGGATAAGATGGTTAGCCCATAGAAAATAATTGAATAAAAGATAGAACTAGGATTTGATCAAGAATAAACAATTGATGATTTTAGCAAATAATGCTAGAAAAGGGGCTAATAGTCTAGATGACCATTTTTAGATGATTACAATTTGTACATGAAGGATGAAGAAGGTAAAGGTATTTTGTTGGCAAAATTTTTTGTGGATGACATTATTTTTGGTGGACAAGATTCATTATGTAAAATGTTTTCAAATGAAATGCAAACTGAATTTGAAATGAGTATGTTTGGTGAGATCAAATTCTTTGTTGGTTTACAAGTATATCAGAGGAAGAATGGAATTTTCATTAAATAGTCTAAGTATGTTAATGAAATACTGAAAATTTTTGGGATGGAAGATGCTAAACCAGTGGGAACTCCCATGGTTACTGGACAAAAAGTTATCTAAGAATGATGATGCTGCAGAAGTGAATCAGACTTTGTATAGATCCATGATTAGAAAATTACAGTATGTTGTACATAGTAGACCAGATATTGCATTAGCTATTGGGATTGTGGCAAGATTCTCTACCAATCCTAAGGAAACACACATGATGGCCGTGAAAAGAATTATGAGATACTTGAAAGGAATTGTTGACTATGGTCTATATTATAAGAAGGATGACAAATTTGAACTCAGAGTTTATACAGATGCTGATTGGGCAGAAAATGTAGATGATAGAAAGAGTACTAGTGGTGGAGCTTTCTTTCTTGGATAGAGATTAGTCTCCTAGACAAGAAAGAAACAAAATTGCATTTCCCAATCTACTGCCAAGGCCGAGTATGTTGCTGCTGCAGTAAATTGTTCAAATTTGGTATGGATAAAACAATTGTTGATAGGCATGAAAGAAGAAATCACTGAACCTATTGTTATTTTATGTAACAACACTAGTGCTATCAATATTTCTAAGAATCCAGTGATGCACACTAAGACCAAGCACATTGAAATCAAGTATCACTACTTGAGAGAATTAGTACAAGATAAAGAAGTCCGCATGAAATATGTGAATACAAAAGAACAATTAGTAGACATATTCACTAAAGCTTTACCCAGAGAAGCTCATGAGTATTTGAGAAGTCAATTAGGGGTTCTTCCCCTAACTGAGGCTTCCTAGACAAGCTAGGAGCACTGCATCAAATGTGCTACAAAAGAATATTTGACAAATTGATGCAGAAGATTGTCACACTTAAGGGCTAGCCTAGAGTTGTGAAAAGAAGAAAATTCAAGGAATCAGTCATAAGCAAGATGACAGAGGGAGAAACACTGAGCTGCACATATATTATCTACATCTACTGGATGTATGTTTTAGTTGCTGCTTTGGCATTTTTGTCAAAGAGGGAGATGAATTGATATGATAACACATGACCCTGAAAGGTAAGAGGGACATGAACTGATGAAACTAAAGACAAGGATGATGAACTGAAATGAAGGATCATGATAAAGGGAGATCTAAATAATTTTGACAGTCATAGAAGTAAGGCTTATAGGATTCTGAACTAGAATGGAAGCTAAGGATATTATAAATAATTTTCTGATGGATAGATAAGTTTTTGGATTGGTTGGTCATCCATGTGTTATTCAAGTGATATCATATGGTTTTTCCATCAATGCTAAAGAGGGAGATTATTGAAAACTGCAATTGAAACAATTGTTGTATTGTCATTGATGTCAAACCTTAATTGGTAAGACTGTTGCTACTTAAGAAAGTACTATATCTATTTGAGTGTTGCTAAGGGGATAGGCAAGGTTGGTAACAATAGCACCTAAGGAAAGGTTGAGTTATCTTGATATTACAAAGTGTACTTGACTATGTTGCACAATGATGAGACAATGTATTGTTTATCTTAGTAAGACTGAAGACTAAACTAGTAGGCTTGACCGAGCAAAGAATGGAAAAATCATGTTTAAGCCGAGTAATGTTAGCGTTGACCGAGTCAATATATGTCGAGAAAAATTATAGTATTGACCGAACAACAGTTAATTGCCGAGGAAGACAGTGTAAGCCGAGGAAACAGTTTTAGTAATGACCGAGCTTTCTACATGAAGACCGAGTAGTTGATCACAGTATTGACCAAGCATTAGCAATTTTATATTTGAAGAGAATTTAATTTTGGACCCGACATTGTTGAATTCTTGGATTATGTAAAATGTGTTGACTTTATTTATTGATTGTTTGGAAGCATTAAATGCACTATAAAATGTTTTATTGTAAATCTTTAAGAGATTTGAGATGATTCTAGAAAAGGAGCCAAAGAACATGAAGCAGGTAGATTCAATGAAACTAACCTAACCCTACGATCTACGAATGAGATTGAGTGGCAAAAGATGAGTTAAACTAATTGAGGAAAATATAGTGCTGGATATGCAAGTGCATAGAGGAGTAGAATAGAGAATGCTAGAAGAGTAAAGTTTTATTGACTGAATAAGTAGAAAAGGCTGAAGGAGAATTGTGGTGGTTGCTTGAAGAAAAGTTCCAAGTAGATCAGAGATGGAGATGACAAAGTTTCAAAGTCAGTAAACCAACATTAGTGTATGAAATCAGATCTGATATTTGCAAAGTGAGTTGTATATTTTTCAAATAAATATTGCTGCTACTTTCTAACCATTGTAACCGTCAAAATCCTTTTAACAGAGGTTGACCTAATAGTCATATGTTAAATCCTTTGAACAAGGTTGCATTCTAATGGAGTGTATGTAAGTCCTATGACTAGGCTCACTTTTAATAGGGTGATTGAAATCATTTAACCGGGTCACACCTGATAGTGTGTATTATCACCTTTGACGGGGTTGGATTTTTACCGAGCTCACTTCAAAAGAGTGAAAATAATAGTAGCATGTTACAAAGTGATTTTTCCCAAATTGGGTTTCCACTATAAATCCTGGTGTTAATACTTGTGTGAATGTTTTGGTTTGAACATTACTATGTTTTACAAGTTAAGTTATAGCTAGGTAGTGGACTGAATTGTTAGATGTTTCTATTATTGAATCAATGATGACCGAGTTTGTTTTGGTTATTGGATCTGATTTAAGAAAAAGTTTTTGAGATTGTTTTATACATCAGGACCTGAGAACAATTGATTCAACCCCCCTCTCTGTTGTTCTAAATCATATTAAAAATTGGTATTAGAGCTTTGTTGCTTATTACTAGTGTTGACAGAAATCAAGTTTAAAGGGGCTTGAAGCAAATGATCAGGATGTATAAGAAGGAGGTACCAAAGCTGAACGAGGAAAACTTCCCTACATGGCAAAGCTTGATGAAGCTGCATCTGGCCGGTATTGGTGACTCTGCAAAGTACTACATTGAGAACAACTATATCTCACCTATCACACCTTTGACTGCCAAAGAAATGAGAGCTAAGAAAGAACATAGTTAGGCAATGCTAGAAATTGCATCTGCCCTAAGCTATCCAGAATTTGAGGACATTAAGGACTACACAACTATGAAGGATATGTGGGACACACTTGCAAGGATCTATGGTGGTGACCTAAATGTCCTGAAAGCAAAGGCCGAGAGTCTTAGAGGTAATTTTGATGAAATGAGAATGCAAGAAGGTAAAAACATTGCACAATATTGTGGTAGAATAAAAGAAGTTGTGAATGCTACTAGAGGAGAAAATGGGGCTATTGATGATGAAACTATAACTAGGAAAGTACTAAGAACCCTACATCCTATATATGCTATTAAGATCTTAGCTATTTAGGAATCTAGATGTAACTCTGCTAATGTGCTTACTTTGGAAAGTTTGGTTGGTAAGCTAACTTCTTTTGAACTCTCTAACTATGATAATTTCACTGTTGGAAGCATTGGTAATGTTGAATCTACTTTCAAGTCACGACTAGTTTTGAACAAGCCAAAGAAAGAAAAAGAAAGATGCATCAGTGAAAGTAAAAGTGAAAGTGATAGTGATAGTGAAAGTGATAGTGACACTTCTAATGAATATCTAGAAGATCTAGAAGCTCTTATGGCTAGAAGATTGAGAAGGGGAAAAGGAAAGTATAAAGGTAAACTCCCTATTATATGTTTTGCATGTAATAAAGTTGGTCATATAGCTGCTAGATGTCCTGATAGGAAGGATAAAGATGATGAAAGTAAAAGGAAACACGAAGACAAAAAAGATGAAAGAAGCTACCGATGGAACAAAGACTACAAAGTAAAAGGTAAGAAATCTTGTTACATTGCTGAAAAAGAAACTGACATTGATAGTGATGATTTTGAAATTGAGGTAGTCTATGTTGCAATGAAAGATGAATTTGATGAGGATGAGAAAACTGCATTGATATCTTATATGAACAAGAATGATAAATGGTTTATTGACATTGGTTGTTCACATCACATGACTGGTGACAAAAATAAGTTTGAGACCTTACATCATTACAGAGGTAAAAGTGTAAAATTTGGTAATGATGCACCATGTCCTGTTAGAGGAAAAGGTTTGATTAAACTGACTGATAAGATATCTTGTGAAAATGCATATTGGGTTGAAGGACTTAATTATAATTTGTTAAGTGTTGCTCAACTTAACAAAATTGGTTACTGAGTGGAATTTCATCACTGGAAAGCTAAAATATTTAATGCTACTAGAGAACTGATTGGAAGTGGAGATCAGACTAGAGGAAATTTGTTCTATCTTGACCCATTTGAAGAAACATGTTTAATTGCACAACTTGATGATATTTGGTTATGGCATAAAAGGTCGTGTCATGTTAACTTTGATAATCTCGTAGAGATAAGTAAGAATAAAAAGGTAAGAGGTCTACCTAGATTGAAGAAACATGAGAATGTGATGTGCAAGGAATGCCAGTTAGGAAAAATGACAAAGTCAAGTTTTAAGAGCAAATCCTTTACTTCTGAAAATATTTTAGATTTGGTTCATACTGACCTTTGTGGACCTATGGCTATACAAAGTTACTATGGTGCTAGATACTTTATCTTATTTGTTGATGATCATACTAGGATGATGCATGTGATGTTTCTAAAAGAAAAATCTAAAGCTTTTCAATTCTTTAAGTGGTATTTGGCTAAGGTTGAGAAGGAGATAGGTAGGAACCTGAAATGTCTTAGATCTGACCGAGGTGGAGAATTTACATCAAATGAATTTAATCTATTTTGCAATGATAGAGGAATTAAAAGATAAATGTCTGCACCTAGAACACCTCCACCGAATGGTATAGTAGAAAGGAGAAACATATCTATCTTGGATTGTGCAAGGACATTGTTGATTGAAAAGAGTGTGGCACAAAAATACTGGAAAGAAGCTATAAGTGTGTTAATAGGAAATTGTACAATATCCATAGTACCCTTTCTATATAAAGATGAATTTCAAAAAGAAATTATTTTGGTTCAATGACCGATTCCTCAGTTATTTCACTATCATCAATTAGGCTATGAAATAAAATAATGGAATGATTATTTGATTGATTAAGAAGATTTCTTTATTTCTATACAAATATTTTATCTTAATTTATTCTATAAGATTTGGGAATAGTAACCAACTTAGTTTTAGCTTTTTTTTAATTCACTTTTTATAGAATTACAATTCTCTACCCATGTGAATTGCTAAAATTAATTGATTTAGGATCAACTAGATTGGTCCTCTACCATCATCATTGGTTGGGATTGGGATATCCACAAGATCTAGGTCACAATCTATATCAACTAAGCAAATTGTTGGAATACCCAAAGTTCTACATTCTCGAATAGCAGTATATTCTCCTTTTTGATCGAGAATTAGTACAACATCAAGAATTTTTTTCATGTATCTAATACCTCCTAGATCTTCTTGCAATTTGTTTAATTCTCTCTTGAGTATTGCTACTTCTTTCTTCGTAAATTGATCGAATCCTCCCATATTTTTTTTTCATTAGATTTTTGAATTTTTCAAGTCTTGCTTCTATAGTAAACCAATTAGTTAACATATCCATGAACCATTTTTTATTTACATAATGACATTGAGCTGCTAAAGCAACTAATTTAGCCGCATCAGCTGTTTGATGTTTTGTACCAACTATCATAAATTGTTTTCCTCTTTTTGCTCCATCAAACACAAAATCACAGGCTTCTAATAAAAAAAGAGCAGTATAAGTCAAATTTATAATATGAATATCTTTACATTCTTTATAAATGTAAGGTGCCATTTTAGGATTCCATTTTTTGGTTTCATGACCAAAATGAACTCCTACTTTTACCATCTCTTTCAAATTGATGTTCCAATTTTTTTTTGTCATTTTCTTTTTCTACTTTTTAATATGAACTAGAATCTACATTCCCATGGAATGGGTTAGATTGCTTGCCGTAACGTACTTGGTACAAGTATTCACTTGATTTTTTCTTTATTTTTATATAATAATATAAAGTAAATTTGTTAGATTTCTTTATTTATTGTATAAAAATTACTTTTTGACTACTCGTTTTGATTTTTTCTTTTTTATTTTTACTATTTTTTTAGAACTTTTTTTTTTTTTTTGCCATAAAAATTTATATTCATAATCAAAGAAAAAATCTATCACTTTATTGATAAATTTATACTTTTGTTCCTCATTCTCGGATCCATTTTATTCCATTTTTCCAAAGGGTTGAATCTAGTACCAACAAGTATCATTCTCTCAAGAATAACATTTTCCTTCAAGCCCTTCAACCAATCAATACGACCTTGAAGAGAAGATTTGGCTAAGACCTGAGCAGTTTCCTGAAAACTTGCTTTCAATAGAAAACTTTGAGTATTCAGAGATGCATTTGTCATTCCCAATAAAATGGTTCAATAGTTTATTCTTTTTTCTAGAGCACGATCCATTATTTGTACCCGTGATAATCCAATGAGTTCTTCAGGTAAATAAACACTATCTAGTCCATTTTCAAAATTTTGATTTTCAAACTTTTCGACATCTATAACTAAAAAATTCGATGTAATTTGGTGCACAATAATTTCTATATGTTTATCAGAAATTTGTACCCCCTAGGATTGATAAATCTTTTGAATTTCATTGACTAACTGATTCTGACTATCCTCCATAGTTATTCTAACATTGGTGAATGACCCCCAAAAGTTTCAAAAAAATATTGCCAGGTGTCTATTCAATTCTTTAATTTTTTTTTTCAATTTTTTGATATTAAAGTATTCGAGTGGGCTTCTGACAATTGTTCAACTTTAGGAAGACCTTGAATTATATCGTCAAATTTTAATCTTTCATATGACATAGTGATTAATGTATCTCCTTCGTAAATAATTTTCCCATAATAACTACTATGAGTTTCTCCTCGAGTACCCAAATAGGGTTTAGCTAATATAATGATGAAAGATTCCTCACGAACAACTAAAATTTGACCAGATCCTTAGAGTTGTTTATCTTCAGATATCCATATACTTTTACAAAAAAATTGTCCAAGGCTGACTACTGAAAATGTTTTTTCAAAAAAATTGGATAGGGAAAAGTACAAATTCAAATTGAAGAAATTGAAAATAATATTCGTGCATGAATCAAATTTATAAATTCCCCTCTTTTCATCCATGAAATGGCATTTAGCTACTTGAAAAGTATTCGAGTCATAGTTAGAAATTGAACGTTCATTTAGTAATACTTTTTTATAAGTCATCAAATGAGAGTATGGAAAATGATTAACAATACTATGTAAATGACCCAGGAGACCTGACAATGCAATTTTTTAATTTGCATCTAAATTTTTTACTATATTTAAATATTTTAAATCATTAAACAAAATGATTTGCAAAAAATCAGAAGGAGAATGAATGATAAAAGATTTCTCTTTTTTATTCTCATTAGGTACTGAACGAATAGTTCCCTTACTAAGTAATTTTGAATCAACTGATTCGTGTTTCACTTGATCCACTGAATAATTCAAAAGTGATTTATGTTTGTGAAGAAGAATTTTTGGAATATCCACTTGATCTTGATCTTTATGAAAAGAAGATTCATATATACCTCCCGATAATACTCATAAATGATTTGTCTTGTCTATTAAATGAGACTGTATAGGGATATTCCAATGCATTTCTCCTGTCAGGCTAGAATATATATATTTCTTGACTTTTTCTTTTAAGGGGGGTTTTTTGGTGCTATTCTTGGTAATTACTTGTTTCGATTCCACGAGTTGATTATTCTGAATGAATAGCAAGCTTTCTGGTGGAATCATTAAGTTTTTTACTTCATATTGATTATCAATAGTCACGTCTAAACTATTATGACATATATAAGCAGGGTGCCCATGATGGGTGTGGGTAGGAGAAACTAAATTTTCATTGAATTCCATTTTTCTGGTGAACGGGGCTCATATATTTTCTGCAATATCACCCATAAATACCCCACCAGTATGAAAAGTCCTTAATGTTAGTTGAGTTCCTGGCTCTCCAATTGATTGGCTCACAATAATGTCGACTGCTTCTCCTAATTCGATTAAGTTACTATGAGTAGTATTTCGACCATAACATAATTGACAAATCCAAGATATACTTTTGCAAGTAAAAGAGGTTCGTATATATATTAGATGTATTTGGAAATAATATAATTGATTGGAAAGTTTAATCCCAATATCTTTATTGCATGTGGCAATACATCTTCCATTTATATATACATCATCTGCTAATACACGACCAATTAGTGTTTGTAGAACAAATTGATTTTTGATTGTTTCTTGATCTTGAATAAGATTTACAAAAGACCTTGGATAGTACCACAATCTACTTTATGTACAATGAGGTGTTGTACTACTTCAACAAGTCTACGTGTGAGATATCCAACATTTGCAAACAATTGTACCCATCAAGGTGGAAAACCTTCAAACTATGCCCCAACTAAGAGTGGTAATTACCAACATAGTTAATGACAACACACTCAGCCAAAACCAATGTAAGCCACAAGGGGAACCATCGAGAGACAACCAAGCCACTGACCCTATGTTGTTGATGATAAGCACTAGAAGGAAGGCAGTTGTCTCAAGATAGAAATAATGGGGAGAAAGTTACCAAATACCATTGTCGACCGAGGCTTGGGAGTCAATGTGCTGCTGGAGGAAACCTAGAAGTGTCGGGGAAGCCAACACTCTTGCCATAATATGGGATATATATAAATTGGCAGGGATATATATATATATATATATATATATATATATATATATATATATATATATATATATATATATATATATATATATATATATATATATATATATATATATATATATATATATATATATATATATATATATATATATATATATATATATATATATATATATATATATACATATATTGGCTTTATATATATACTGGTAGGAATATATATATAGTAGGGATATATATACATATATATAGGCAATGATATATATATGGTAGGGATATATATACTAATCCCTACCAATATATTTCCTGCCAATATATATATATATATCTGTGTGTGTGTGTGTGTGTGTGTGTCAATATATGTATATGTTGATGAAGGATGCTCCCCTTAATACCACAAACACAACAAAAACAGAGAAACAACAACAATTTGCAAAAATAGAAAATAGGCTTCTTATTATCTCCACAAGTGTGAAATTACAAATTTTACAACTACAATATGCAAAGCCACATGGGCATTTTCTTTACAATATTTTGTAGGACAAAGCCTTGAATGATTACTCAAAACTACTACTCGAAACTACTCTGAACTGCCTAGACAACACTACGGGCCTTCCTTATATAGGCAATTTTTCGCCGCCCGAGAAGGTTCCAGAAATTTAGCCTTTAAGACCGACTACCCTTAGAATTATTTTATTTTTCACAATTATTACATTAGAGTCGGCTCAAAATAATTACAAAATATGTTTTTAAGTAACCCAACTTCTGGAAGCCATAACTTTTTAACCGTACTTCCATTTTTCTATTATAACCACTTTTCAAAAATGGCGGGACCTAATCTATAGTGCTTATCTCGCACAAGCTCCAGTCAGTCGGGGGTCAATTATGATCCGAAGCCTTTAAGACCTTTAAAATCAAGCTCAAAAATTTCGTACCCAAAAATTTCAATAAGTTGACTGATACAGATGATATGACAATGAAACTCAATTGGTAAGCTGATATGACTAAGATGAACCTCCACTTGTGAAATCAGAACATTTTAAGCTCGTATGACCAACTTGCTAAAAATAATAAGTTTCCATAAATAGTAGCTCTCCACAATATAGCCCTTATTGAAAAGAAATCATAAATATTTTTAGATATATATATATATATATATATATATATATATATATATATATATATATATATATATATATATATATATATATCGACCTATACTAGTGTGTGTGTGTATATATATATATTGACCTATATTGATTCCTGTCATAGATATATACTAATATATACTGACCTATATTGATTCCTACCATATATATATACTAATCTTTACTGATCCTATATATATATATACACCTACACTAGTGTGTATATATACACACACACACACACACACTAGTATAGGTCTATATATATATATATATATATATATATATATATATATATATATATATCAAGGATCAGTATAGATTAGTATATATATATATGGCAGGAATCAATATAGGTCAGTATATATTAGTATATATCTATGACAGGAATCAATATAGGTCAATATATATATATATACATGTCTATATATATATATATATATACATGTCTATATATATATATATATACATGTCTATATATATATATATATATATACATGTCTATATATATATATATATATATATATATATATACATGTCTATATATATATATATATATATACATGTCTATATATATATATATATATATATATACATGTCTATATATATATATATATATATACATGTCTATATATATATATATAGACATGTCTATAGATATATATATATATACATGTCTATATATATATAGACATGTATATATATATATATATATAGACATGTATATATATATATATCTATAGACATGTCTATATATATATATATATAGACATGTATATATATATATATATATATATATATAGACATGTCTATATATATATATATAGACATGTCTATATATATATATATATAGACATGTATATATATATATATATCTATAGACATGTCTATATATATATATATATAGACATGTATATATATATATATATATATATATATATATATATATATAGACATGTCTATATATATATATATATATATTGACATGTATATGTTAGAATAACTGAGAGGGGGGTGAATCAGTTATCCACTGTCCCAAATACAAAATGTATAACCAAAAATAATTTAAACAAATTTATGCACCTCGGTAACATATACTAGTAAACTGTCTGTGCTTTTACCGATTACCAGTCAATAACATATAGTAACTACCAATCAAAAACATGTTTCAAATCTGTCCTTTAGACGTTCCTTGAATTTTGCTAGCCGTTGATCTCGTAACAAACTTCATCTTTCACTCCGTGATCATACACTTTCCAGCTCATCAACTTCTGTCAGCTAAACAAATCATTTAGTTTTTTTTTTCATTCTCGGTTAACAAAGAAATGCGTTGGTGAACACAAGCTCGGTTTAAACTATTCTCGGTATACACTACACTGCTCAGTGTATACTAGAATGCTTCATTAACCAACAACACTGCTTTGTAACGATTTGCTCCCAACTTCATAAAATATTAATATAACATAATCAAGTCAACAATATGAAGTCATAGACTCATCAATAAGTTACCAAAGGTATTCCTTATCCTCATTTGTCATATCCATCTTCTTCAATGTAGATATCTCGGTTCTTCATCTTTCTTTTCTCTTCTACAGATGTGTTAGATGTTTGCAACTCCATGATAAGTACTGTCAAAACTAGTTGACATCAATGACAACATAAAACTAATTCAATTATCTTACATAATAATTCAATGCTCGGTGATCTCCAATCACTTGAAGTTCTTCAATCAGGTTCTCAATCAATTGTAGTCCATCAATCTCTCCCTTTGGCATTGATGGCAACTCAAGCAATATGAAGTATACCATACACATACCAAACATGTATTCTACAACTCTGTAAAAAAAATTTGTAGCTCGGTAAGCTCTCCCTTAGCTTAATATGTTTAATCACTACATTATATAACAACATTGCAATGTGTAGACTATCTTCTGCAAATATGATCTTTAGCAGCTCTCAAGTTCCTTCTGTTTATCTCTCTCTATATCTTTTCAGATTGTCTCTCCCTCAGATAGATGTTTTTGTATTCTCCTCAGTTATCATATTGTTTATCTCTCTCTTTCACAACAATGCCAAAGAAACAAATAAACCATACAACTTTGTAGTAGCCATGTAACTCTCTTTTGTCCGGTGCAGTTACTATATCTCTGTATACTGTTATGCAAATATGTTCCAGTTCTTCACAACTTTCACAACTTTAGACAGATATCCAAAGTGTGAACTATGCTGCATCAACATGAATGATCTTCTAATAAGATTAGGCTGATGCAACCTCCAGATCACATTAGTGACCAGTAGACAAGGGACGGACCCCAAGTCTAGTCCTCAAGTATTCAAATGTATCTTTCGAAAGAGGCTTTGTAAATATGTCTGCAATTTTCTCTTTAGATGCAACAAATTCAAGCTTCACTTTCTTCTCCTGCACTTGTTCTCTTAATTAGTGATACTTGATAGATATGTGCTTTGTTTTAGAATGCATCACTAGATTCTTTAAAATGTTTATAGCACTAGTGTTATCACAGTATATAATCACTAACTCAGTGATTATCTCATTCATTCCTTCTAACACTTGCTTGATATAT
Source organism: Chamaecyparis obtusa (assembly GCA_027943335.1). Lineage (NCBI taxonomy): Eukaryota > Viridiplantae > Streptophyta > Pinopsida > Cupressales > Cupressaceae > Chamaecyparis > Chamaecyparis obtusa. The sequence continues at coordinate 1,028,955 of BSBK01004654.1, forward strand.
GCAATATTTGAACAGTTTGCAGCAGTAGCAACATACTCTACTTCAGCTGTAGACTAGAAAATACAAGACTACTTCTTACTTGTCTAGGTAACAAGTCTTTCACCAAAGAAAAATGCTCCCCCGGTTGTGCTTTTTCTATCATCCACATTTCCAGCCCAATCAACGTCAGTGTATACTTTAAGTTCAAACTTGCCTTCCTTAGGATACCATAAACCATAATCCTTTGTCATCTTCAGGTATCTTAAGATTCTCTTTGTAGCAATCATGTGTGACTCCCTAGGATTTGTAGAAAATCTTACAATAATTTCCACAACATGTGCTATATCTGGTCTATTGTGTACTACATAAATTAACTTACCAATCATTGATTGGTACAGTGTCTAGTTCACCTCTTTAGTTTCATCCTCTTTAGTCAATTTGTAGCCTATGACCATTGGTGTTCCAATTGGTTTAGCATCTTCCATGCCAAATGTTCTCAGTACTTCCTTTATATACTTGGATTGTGTGATGAATATCCCATCACTCTACTGAATCACTTGTAGTCCTAGAAAGAACTTAATCTCTCCAAACATAGACATTTCAAACTCTTTTCTCATCTCATTAGCAAAGGATTTACATATGTGATCTTGACCTCCAAAGATGATATCATCCACAAATATCTCAGCAATTAGAATAGTATCATCAATATCTCCTTTCATATACAAATTGTTGTTCTCACTAGTTCTAACAAATCCAATACTTAACAAACAAGTATGCAGCGTTTCATACCAGGCTCTCGGTGCTTGCTTTAAACCATACAAAGCTTTATGTCTACATACCATGTCTTTCTTGTCTAGATCAACGAACCCTTCTGGTTGTTCTGTGTAGACTTCTTCTTCAAGTATCCCATTCAGAAGTGCAGACTTAACGTCCATTTGATAAACATTAAATTTCTTATGTGCTGCATAAGCCAGTAACATTCTAACTCCTTCTAGTCTAGCAATAGGTGCAAATGTCTCACCATAATCAATTCCTTCCTCTTGTGCATACCCCTTGCAAACTAGTTTGACTTTATTCCTTGTAACCTCTCCATTTTCATTCAGCTTGTTTCTGAAGATCCACTTAGTACTAATAACATTCTTATCCTTAGGTCTAGGTACTAAGGTCCATGTCTTGTTTTTCTCTATCTATTCAATCTCTTTATTTATTGCATTAATCCATTCTTCATTCTCCAATGCAACTTTAACTTTTTTCGATTCATATTCACAAAGTAAGCATGTACCTTATCTTGACTTACTTCTTGTTTGTATGCCAGCTTGCTTGTCTCCAATAATTTGGTTCTCAGGATGGTGTCTTCTGAAAAATCTTGCCAGTATCTGATCTCTTCTTTCTTGTTCATCCTGTTCAGGTTCATTTTCCTACTCGGTAGGTCCTTCCTGCTCGTCAATTTCTCTTTCCTGTTCCTCGGTGTTGTTTTCCTGTTGACCGGTTGTCACTATCTATGGCTTTGGTAGATACTCTGGATGCTCAATGTATGTGAATCTACCGTAGTCTTTTGGTTCCTTTGTGATTTCTTCTGCATGCTTGTCATCAAACTCATCAACCCTGACATTAGCACTTTCTATCATTTTATTTGTAACTTTATTTAGACACTTATATGCTTTGATTTTAGTGGAATGACCAAGAAATATCCCTTCACCACCTTTTGAGTCAAACTTTCCATTTCTTTCATCTTTTAGAATAAAGAATTTACTTCCAAAAATCTTGAAATAACTTATAGTGGGTTTGTGTCCAAACCATAACTCATAGGGTCTTTTGCTAGTGTCCTTCTTCAACTATACTCGGTTCAAAACATAAAAAACTATGCTAAATGCCTCTCTCTAGTATGTTTGTGCAACATTTTTCTATATCATCAGTGTTCTTGCACAGTCAACTATTGACCTATTCCTCCTTTTAGCAATGCCATTCTACTGAGGTGTCCTCAGTGCAAAGACCTGTCTTTTAATACCATGCTCATTACAAAAGTTAGTAAATTCATCACAAATAAATTCACCACCTTGGTCAGATATTAAGCATTTCAATTCTTTACCAGTCTCTTTCTCTACTTTTTCTTTATACTACTTGAACATCTTAAATGCCTCTGATTTTTCTTTCAAGAACATGACAGTCATCAATCTAGTATAGTCATCAACAAAAAGAATGAAATATCTATCACCATAATAACCATGAGTTCTCATAGGACCACACAGGTCAGTGTGAACTAACTCAAGTATTTTCTTTGTTGAATAATCTTTGCTTTTGAAACTAGATTTTGTCATTTTACCTTTCTGCCACTCATGACACATAACATGATCAGGCTTAGATAAGTTAGGCAGACCTCTAACCTTTTTCCTTTTACTAATTTTAATCATGTTATCAAAGTTCACATGACATAACCTTTTATGCCATAACCAAACATCTTCATTTTTCATCATTAAGCAAGAAGACTCATCATTGTTAAGATAAAACAAGTTACCTTTCGATTGTGCTCCTGTTCCAACAAGTATTCCTCCATCATCAAATATTTTTACTTTCTTGCTCTCAAAAGCAACTCGGTGACCTAAATTGTTTAGCTGTGCCACACTTAGCAAATTATAGTTTAGTCCTTCTACCCAATAAGCATTATCACATTGGATTCTATCATTTATCAGCAAGGATCCCTTTCCTCTAACCATGCAAGGTGTATCATTACCCATATTTATAGATCCTCCATTATATTGCTCAAGATGATTAAATTTTTCTTCATCACCAGTCATGTGATGTGTATAAACACTATTTATGATCCATGTATTATTTTTATTAACCTTAGAAATTAGTATTGTTTCTACATACTTTTCTTCTTCCTCAGAATCATCCTTCATAGCAACAAATACTACTTCTACATCATCATCTGAATCAGATTCTGATTCATTTTATTCTGCTATGTAACATACCTTTTTGCCTTTGTTATTGTCTTGGTTGTCTCTGTTGTAGCATCGGAAACTTTTGTTGTCTCTCCTCCCATAGATTCCTTCACTAGATTGGTCCTTGTTTCTGTCATCTTCCTTCCTATTCAAACATCCAGCAACAATATGACCAACTTCTTTGCAGTTAAAACATGCTAAAGGTAATTTGCATCTATATCTACCTTTTCCTTTAGGTAATCTAAGAGCTTCAAGTTCATCATCAGTATTGCTATCACTATCATCCTTATTATTTCTCCTACTAGACTTACCAATCTTTAGAGAAGTCATAAAAGAAGATTCAATAGTTGGTACAACACTATTATCATAGTTATTTAGTTCAAATGTTGTTAGCTTTCCAATTAGATTATCAAGAGTGAGAGCACTGTTAGGTGTTGACCTATTTTCATGAATTGCAGATATTCTGATGGCATAAATAGGCAATAAGGTCCTTAGAATTTTGTTTACCACAGTGTCTTCATCAATAACTCCATCAGATGCTCTAATAGTATGAACTACCTCCTTTATTCTGTTTGTGTACTGCACAATATTTTCTCCTTCTTTCATCTTCATATCATCGAATCTTCCTCTTAAACTTTCGGCTCTGGCTCTCTTGACATTTGTATCACCACTATAAACTTGAGCAAGTTTATCCCACATATCTTTAGTAGTAGTGCAATATTTAATATCTTCAAACTCAGCGTCTATCAGAACAACAATAATCTCCATCATAGTAATTTTATGCTCATGTCTATCTCTTAGTTGATCTAGAGTCAAAGGTCCAGTAGGTGGTGCAATGTAGCCATTCTCTAATAGTGTGAGGGAAAAATTCCCAATTCCAGATATATGTAGTTTCATTCGGCTTTTCCATATTGTAAAGTTATCCTTGGTCAGCTTTGACACATCCCTCTTATACATTTTGTGATCTTTATGTTGAAGTCCTTAAAACTCTATTCCAAGCAACCAACGCTCTGATACCAATTGTTATAATAACTAAGAGGGGGGTGAATCAGTTATCCACTATCCCAAATACAAAATCTATAACCAAAAACAATTTAAACAAATTTTTGCAGCTCGGTAACATATAATAGTAAACTGTTTGTGCTTTTACCAATTACCGGTCAATAACATATAGTAACTACCGATCAAATCTAATATGCAACATGTAAAGTATGATATCCAACAATCATCACAATCAACACATAACACAAGAGATTTAACATGGAAACCCTGTAAAGGGAAAAACCTCCTGGGACCGAGAACCCAAAAATTGTTCACTCTTCTGAAGTGAGGTCGGTGAAGACCCAACCTTGTTAAAGGTTACAAAACACACTATAATGTGTGACCTTGTTAGAGGATTTAACACTAACCATTATCATCCAACCAACATTCACTATGGGGTTGACATGATAACAAATGTGCATTCTATGAATGACATTACAAGACCTTCAAGTCCACTCGGTTAAGAGATTTATCTGATTACAATGGTTAAACTGTAATAGCAGTTGATCTGAATACAATACAACTTATCTTGCAGATGTTTAGATCTATTCTTAAGCTCATAAAATCCTCTGATCAATATTTCTATTCAAATCATCAACATTCAGTAATTTACTGTCCCTTGGTAAAAACTCTCTAATGCTCGGTAATCTTTGCAGTTTGATTCTCCTTAACCAGTTTGATCAGGCATGCATGAAGCTTGTTCACATGATATCTCTGCAGTATTCTTTCCTCTGACATGAGTTTCATAATGAAACCATGTTAATATGATTTAGAACAGAAAGGGGGGTGGGGGGTGAATCAGTTGTTCTCAAGTTCAAATGTATAAAAATAAACTTTAAACTCTTCAACAAATTAGATCTAATAACCAACACCTACTCGGTCATTACTGATTGCATAACAAAAAACATACAACAGTGCAGTCCACTTATCCAATAGCATCTAACTTGTAAAACATAGAAATGTTCAAACCAAAACATTCACACAAGTATCAACACCAGGATTTATAGTGGAAACCCAATTTGAGAAAAACCACTTTGTAACATGTTACTATTATGTTCACTCTTCTGAAGTGAGCTTGGTGAAAAGCCAACCCTGTCAAAGGTTACAAACACAGTGTCAGGTGTGACTTGGTTAAAGGATTTAAACCACTTTGTTAAAAGTGCACCTTGTTATAGGACTTACATACACTCCATTAGAATGCAACCTTGTTCAAAGGATTTATACCTATGACTGTTAGGTCAACCTCTGTTAAAAGGATTTTGAGTGTTACAATGGTTAGAAAGTAGCAGTAGTATTGATTTGAAAAACATACAACTCACTTTGCAAATATCAAATCCAATTCCATACACATATGTTGGCTTACTGACTATGAACCTTTTCCATCTCCATCACTGATCTGCTTAGAACTCTCTTCAAGTAATCAAAACACTTCTCCTTCAGCCTTCTCTGCTTAGATAGTCAATAACATCAACAACACTTCCAACATCTACTCCTTCTGTTCAACCTCTCGGTTAGGTTTCCTTAATACTACCTCTATTAGGTCAATACATCTTTTGCCACTTAATCTCCTTCGTAGATCTTAGGGTTAGGTCATATTCATTGAATCCTTCCTACATTATGTTCCTCAGCTATCCTTCTAGAAATATCTCAAATCTCTTAATAGATTTACAATAAAATATTTTATAGTGCATAAATGCTTTCATACAATCAATAAATAAAGTCAACACATTTTACATAATCTAAGAATTCAATGATGTCGGCTGAAAATCTGAATTCTTCCTCAAATAAAAAATACTGACGCTCGGTCAATACTGTGTTCAACTTCTCGGTCTTCTCTAGAAAGCTTGGTCACCACATAAACTATTTCCTCGGCTAACACTGTCTTCCTCAGCAATTAAATGGTGTTTGGTCAACACTAATTTTACTCGGCATATACTAGCTTGGTCGACGCAAACAACACTCGGCTTAAACTAGATTTCTTCACTTTTTCTCGGTTAAGCCTACCAGTTTAGTCTTCATTCTTACTTAGATAAATAATATATTGTCTTATCATTGTGCCACATAATCAAGTACTCATTGAAGTATTAAGATAACTCAAACTTTCCTTAGGTGCTGTTGTTACCAACCTTGCCTATCCCCTTAGCAACACTCAAATAAATAGATATAGTACTTTCTTAAATAGCAACAGTCTTACTAGTTAAGGTTTGACATCAATGACAATACAACAATTTCTTCAATTGCAGTTTCCAACAAACCCTAGTCTCTTAAATAGACAAGTAAACCATTTTCTTTTCATCCATCAGATTTTTCCACTTAATCTCCTTTGTTGGTTTTTCCACTTAAACCTTCCTCAGCTAATGTGTTAGTAACACATTTCAAATCAGTCCTTTAGATCTTCCTTGAATTTTTCTAGCCATTGATCTCATAACAAACTTTATCTTTCACTCCATGATCATACACTTTACAGCTCATCAACTTCTATTGGCTAAACAAATCATTTAGTTCTTTGTTCATTCTTGGTTACAAAGAAATGTGTCGGTGAACACAAGCTTGGTTTATACTGTGCTCGGTATACACTACACTGCTCGGTGTATACTAGAATGCTTCATTAACCATCAACACTGCTTTGTAACAATTTGCTCCCAACTTCATAAAAGATTAATATAACACAATCAAGTCAACAATATGAAGTCATAGACTCATCAATAAGTTACCAAAGGTATTCCTTATCCTCATTTGTCATATCCATCTTCTTCAATGTAGATATCTCGGTTCTTCATCTTTCTCTTCTCTTCTACAGATGTGTTAGATGTTTGCAACTCCATGATAAGTACTATCAAAACTAGTTGACATCAATGACAACATAAAATTGATTCAATTATCTTACATAACAATTTAGTGCTTGGTGATCTCTAATCACTTGAAGTTCTTCAATCAGGTTCTCAATCAGTTGTAGTCCATCAGTGTGTGTGTGTGTGTGTGTGTGTGTGTGTGTGTGTATATATATATATATATATTCCTACATCATTGTTTTATTTTTAGGAAAAAGTGGTCGAGCCACTATAATATTATATTAATAAAACTGATTCAAAAAAGCTCAATTGGGAAAGAATCAGGAAGAAAACCCAGAATCATCGCTCAATACAAAAATTTGAATCATCGAATATATACAAGTTAAGTATAGTTTGAAGGTGCCAAAGCATCCGATTTACAATATGGAGTATGAACTACCTCTAAACACATAGCTTAAGTAAAAAACTAAAAAGCAGAAAAAACCCCTCTGCCAGAACTCATTCTTCCATGTCAGCACTATCTCGAGAGTCCATGTTTGTGTGTGAATCATCAACAAAAACTCCCTACCACCCACAGTCTGAATTGGCCTATGTGATTGTGTCTCAACCCAAACCAGAGGCCAAACCCCAACTAAAGTCACTTTGTGGGAGCACACCCATACCCTAGCCATAACTTTGATCAATCAAGTTTTTGGGGGACCAACCCGACCTAGAGAGGACATCAGTTTGAGGATCTTGTAGTTGAAGGGGCATTGGAGAAAGCCAAGCATTCCACTCAGCACCCAGAACGACCGTCGACTGAGTTGAAGGCAGTTTTTGTGAACACTAACTGGGAGGCGCATTTGAAAACCTTAACAAATCCAATATTGCATACCTAGTTTTTCTCACATGGTCCTCCAGTTGAAAACCAAGTGCCCGAGCCATGACCTGCAATGTAGATTTCATGTGCAAAGGGCTATGTTTCTCAACAACTCTTTTGAGAGTTTTGTATGTAACCATCACTTCATGTTTTTGAAGCAATTGTGAATGAGAGAACAAACCACCCACTAGAGCTTGCCCTTTCCACAAGTCATAATGTTGCATAGCAAAGTTAAGCCTACTATCAGTGAGAAAATGAGGCCTAATTACCTTGGAGGCTAATGACTGCAAAAGCTGGGGGTGATTGCAATATATCCATAGCATTGGATAGGAAAATAGAGACCATGTTTGAAGGGTAGAGGAAGTGCATCGAGGATGGAAACAAAAAAAATTATTCCCCAATTACTTGCTTAATCTCCCAATGAATGGAGGGAGAATGGATGATGAACATCACATCTAGGGCCGCATCGTCAACTTGCACTAGTAGCACAATTTCCTCAAGACACGATGGGAGCCATATGCGATAGTTTTTTGGCAAAATCGACCAATGTTGTGTAGTGCCTCACCCCTAGTCTGATTTTATAAATGTTGTAATTAATCTAGGATGATAGATTATATGTTAGGAATTTGTTGATGCTTATGATTTTACTGACCCCATACTTGCATGTGTATGGTTGATGTGTTTGTTTTATATTTTTGTTTGATGTGCTTGATGTGGTTGAGGGACGGAGTCGTAGTTACTTGCTTGTGAAATCCACACGATCGGTCGATCCCCGCCATTGTCTATTATATCTCTATATATATGCACGTGCTTGTCTCTTATGCAGGTTTGCAGGTACCGGGCATCGACTTCCCTGAATTGTTAGGATGAGTGTGCCCTATCACTAATCTCAATGGTAAAAGAAGGGAGATAATATTCAGTTCCAAATCCTAACCTAAGCCAATTATTGTCCTAAAGTAGGGGACAAGATTCTGTGTTTCCACCCTTCTAAACTCGTCCAATTGGCAAGAGTTTACACCTAAGTCTTGAGTTTGAATGTGGGTCTTTAGGTCTTTCTGATTCTTTGATTGTGGCGTTTGATGTGTTTTCTATTTTTAGATCATTCTATTTTTAGCTGTGGCATAATATTTAAATGGTTATTAAATAAATGTATTTATTTAGTTTAATTTTTGTTTGTATTATATAGTTGATGCATTAATTAATTGGAAATTAATTTTATGCTAATTTGAGTGTGGTTGAATTATTTAATTAATGTGAATTAATTAAATATCCTCA
>BSBK01004655.1:0-152500 GCA_027943335.1 Chamaecyparis obtusa
AAAATTGTAAATTTTGTAACATACATGAATGTTTATTTTTTTATAGGTTTACACTTCTCTTAGGCCTTGCATTGCCATCATTATGAAACAATAGTCAAAAGTGACCCCGCGTGGTCCTACATTCTAGTTAGAATCTAGTTTTGGTGCCACAAATGGTCTATATATGTTATAATCTAGCTTTTTTTTTGCATATTCTTAATTTATTTATGATTTAAAATTCTATTTTATTAGGGATTATCACCATGTTTCCTAAAGTTTAAAACTCATAGAGTCTCACTAAATTAAGTCTCAATTGCTATTATGTATATAAAGGCCTATGCAATGTTTTCTAGTGCTTTCTTTACCACATTCATGTGATATGTTTAGCTATATGATTAGATTTCATGTTTGAGATACATTAAAGAGTTTGAGGTTCTAAATTTTATACAAATACTCTCCCAATGAGTTACCACATGTTGTAATCTTTGCATGCCTATATTCTTGGTTTTATATTTTCAAATATTTCATGAGGTTGAAGTGTTCTATTAGACTAATTGGTAAATCTAATTAGGTATTCACTTTTAAAACCCCTTTTTGTACATTGTTATCCTAAGTTTCTTTATAAATATCCCAAACCCAAGATGAAATTCAAACTTGATATATCATCCTTCTTACATTTAATCTTTTGAATTAGATGTAAAATAATCATTAACTTATTTAATATTTTAATATTTTCTAGTTTTGAAATGGATTATTATGTTCATAGGCCCACATTTATTCTAAAGGGATAAAGTTTATAAATTCTCATAATTATTTTATCATATAAAGATTTCCATAAGAATGTTTATGCTCGACATATCTTACTTTATGAATTAACACAAACATAAAATTTAAGTAATAAAATTTTTTTAAAAATTGCATAATGAATCTTTGGCTATGCAGAATTCCACCTATCATATTGGATACTTAAGCAAGCCACATGTTGTTGAGTGCACGAGTTCTAAGTGAAAGGGTTCTCCATTAGTAGGTTTTAAGTGAAATGCCCAATTTCATGATTTTTTAAAAATTAGTTTCAATTGATAAATATTCAATCAAATAGGTTTTACTTGAAACCTATTCAATCTAATACCCTTATGTCACATATTATCCATGTCGGAGCCACCTAGTTTCAATTAAAACTATTCGTTGAATATTTTTCACCCAAAAACATCACATTAGAAACAATTTTGTTGGTTGAAAGTGTAACACAAATATGTGCTTTTGTGCTTTAATTGATGTTGATGGATATAATGGCTAGGATTAAATAAACAAGGATTAAGGATGACGTGTATTTAAATGTTGGAAGAAATAATAATAAAGAGTAATTATCATAATTAATTAACTAATAAAAAATTAGTTAATTAATTAATAGAAAAAGAGTAATTTGAGACTATGACTAATTGATTTAATTTAATTAATTAATCTTAGGAAAATTTTAATTAATGATGAATGTTGAAGGCAATTAATTAAATAATGATATATTTAATTAATTCATAGGAAAGTTCGCATGACGAACTGGTGGTAAATGCTAAAGGTCTTCAATTATTAACTCAACCTTGGAGTTTATTAAGGTGTAATGAAGTCTTGAACTTTTTTCCTTGCATGGTGAGTCATATATTGATCCTTGACACCATTATCATTATACTTACATTTTCTTATCTCATATATCATTATGTAAACATGTATTATATGTAGATCAAAGGTCATACTTTACTTAGGTTATAATATTAATAATTTGGACATAATCATATCTTAGATAAGATTGCCATCTTTATTCCATCCCACATAATTAATGTCTTTGGTTCCATAAGTCTCTATTTTCATATATCATTTAACATTAATTTTTTTAGTTAAAGTTCTTGTATGAGATCAAATATAGTTTATGTTTCTACCAAGTTTAAAGTACAATAAACATTCTTATATTTTATGTTCATTTTAACACACGTTTATTTACAATCTCAATTAAATTACTTCAATAAATTAATCAAACTTAACTCCTTTACATATAACATTAAATTATATTTAGTTAACTTATTCACACCAAAACACCTCTAAATACATATTATATATCATTTTATTTGTCTCCAATCTAAGAAACATTTAATTAGTTATGAAAAGACAATCAATCCCACCTTCTCCTTATCCCATTTGGTGACATAATACCTTATACCATTTGTTAACATAATACTTCATATATAAAATACTTTAAATGTCATATTCAACGAACCTTTTATTGGTTTATCTTAAAATATCACTATTTAAAGTCCTTTTCAATCAACCTAGAGTTGATTTAAAAGACCACTATTTAAATGTTCTTTTTGGAAAAGTGGCCCATCTTAAAAAAATTACTATTTAAAGTATTTTTTAATCAACCTATAATTGGTTCAAATGACCACTATTTAAATGTTTTTTAATAAAATATTTCATAGTTTCTTTTCATCAAGAAAATATACTACTCTGTCTTTTGAGTGTAATATTTAATATATCACTTTTAACAATAAAAACAATTAATTTTAAAAATATAGTAATAGATTGTTTTAAAATAAAAGATTTAATTAATTTTAAATATTTAGATAAATAGGAAAAGTGTTTATAGTTAATTTTGTGCATTCATATATCCTAAATGATATATTGGATTTTGATGATTTTTTTGGTTGTTTCCACATGCTACTTAACAGACTTATAATTATTATTTTGACTTCTGAGTAGTAATGATATACATTGTGGGATCTGCTAAGCACACACAGATAAAAAATGGTCATTTCAAAGTGTTGCTCCTTAAAGATGCTCCAATAATCATGCACTACAAGCACCCAAAAAATTGCTAATACTTATGCACATGTTCCAATAGTCGTTAAAAATTGCCAATACTTATGCACAAATGCCCTAGTAGTTGTTCACATTTCTCACCATATAGTGGCTATTGGTACATGATATATTTATTAATAGACTTTTAGTTATCATTTTTTTGGTCTATTTAAAGTTAGTAATTGGGGGGTTGGGTGAGCAAAGAATGAACGATAATTTGAACATGAGCGGTAATTGGTGTTCTTCCCCTAAATCTTTTAATGTTCACAAAACTAAAAATAGTCTATGAGACAACAAACCTGGTCATTTTAGTCTTCTACATTTTAGCCCCTTTTCTCTACAATAAGCATCCCCATCTTCTCAATAATTTTTTCGCTAAATAAATGTGCTAATAAACAACTGCCACTATATTATATGCTTATCTTTGATGTCCTTAAAAACATCACACTCCATAGTAAAGTTTTTATTCATGTATTCTAATATTATAATAAATACATACCCTTTCTTTTTATCCTTTATCAAGTCTTATATTTCAATGTTGCCAATAAATGCTCACCCTTTCTTCCTATTCTTCATCAAATCTTTTCCACTCACCATTCCACATCAAAATTAATGAGAGTTGAATTGAATTGTAACCATAAAATGGGTAAGTGACAATAAATGATCATGACTTCTAAATTCCACATTTCTAATCAGCACAAAATCAGTTTGGGAGCAAACATCATGCACAACCTATTTGAGGAGGATAAGATCAACCATGCTAGTTTGATTGTCAAGATTCACAACAGAAGGTCCGACTTAGAAAAGAATCTAGAGTTACCTTACGACTGTTTAGCCTCATAGACGTCATTAAAATCATTCATTTCAATCTCATTATCTTCCGTCTTAAATTAAAAACTAAAAATAAAAAAATCCATGGTGAATTTTTTTACACTCAACCAAAAGAGATAAATGGAGCCTTTGCTTCATACCCAATGCAGATGGAAAAACCAAAGCAAAGCAAGTGCCAAGAAAGAATTAAGTACTTTTGCACGCCAGCACTCATGAAGGCCACCAAATTTCTACACAACTTAATTCTCAAGAAAAGCAACGAATATAAAACTGGGAACCGCCGGTGACACCCGATTTCACCACTCACGTAATTCCGAAACGTGTCGGTCACCACAAATTTCCAAACAAATTCCCGTCTGGATCTCCTCAAACGCAGATACAAATGACACTTTATTCTCTTGGCTGGCTTCTTTGTATTTAAAAATTCGATAATTCTTTCTAGCAGGGTATCCGAACACAGAGCGACAGAAGTTGCATCAGGTGGAAATATTTGTATGTTTTTCATCCCCAGCATTACATGTTTGATTAAGTAGCTGTACATTACATGCGGATTTTAGGATTTTATGGTTTTTACTATTTAAATCTGCTAAAGCTTTCGATCTACAGAATCGAGAGCTGTTTTTTGTCATATATTTTATTTGTTTTCCCAATTCCTGGGAATTTGCTCGGCGATTGCGCAATTCTCAGTTCCGGGGAAATTTGTTATTCTCCTCCTTCGTATTTAGGTTTTCGTCAAATACGTGCTTCAAATTGTTGGTGAAAAATTAAATTCAACTTCAGAACTTGTAACGCTCGACTTTTGGAACTTCTTTTTTTGAGTTCGGCATATAGAATGTGGTTTTTATTTCTGGTTGTTTTAGATTGTTATGAGAACATAGACTGCAACTTTCGTCAATTATTTTTCTGGAAAAATGGCGCGTTTCCTTTCGAATTAGGGTTTTATTATATGCAGTAGCTACATAAACTGCTTATTTGAATTGAAAGAATTTTGAAGTTCGTTTTTCTGGACAATTTTGCTCTCTCCGGCTTCAAATTTAGGGTTTTCTCAAATGCTCATGTTAACTAGTAGGTGAATTCGTATTCAGAGCTTGTAGAGTGAGATTATTGTTAAAATTTCTGTTTTCTGTATGTAAAATAGGGTTTCTATTTCCACTTGTCGTCAGTTGTTATTTAAAGAGGGAATATAGATGATGTGTGTGTCAATTTTGAGGAAAAGCTGGCGATGTTTTGTTTTTCCTGATTGGTAGCATGCTTTATGGAGATTTAAGCAAGTGTCTTTTTATTAAAATCCCTGATGATTTACCACTTGAGCTCACCCCATTTGACATTGCGAAAGTGCCGTGCTACCCATTCAGATTTATTAAGTATCTACAGAAACTATTACTCTACTCTTGAATTAAAAGAATTTTTTTTCTAATTATTTGGAAAAAGAAACCTGCTCTTTTATGCTTCAGACTTGGCTTTTTAGGTTTTTGTCTCATCTCTAGGTTTAGTTGTAACTGAGACCATTTGCAACTTAAAGATTGAAAGTAGTTTTCACCTCATCATATATACAACATGGCCTTTAGTTTTCTTTGTTAAATTGTTAGGCAACCACATAGAATATAAGGTGCATTGGCAAAATTTTGGGCGTATTCTCATGTTGCCTTTGTGGATCAAGGGTTTTTATTTTGTTCAGGAGCTATGCAAACATTAAATCCTGGCATAGTTACTGAACAATTATGTAATATTGGAGTTTTTAGAACTTTTGGGCTCATCATTGTGAAAGATTTCTGCCTTCAGAATTTTTTTTGTTCTAATATATATGTTAAATCAAAGTTTGAAATCAAACTAAGATTATTTATTAAAAAACTCCCCTCTATTGGGTGGTATAGCTTCTATTAAATTGATCGAAGATTATATTGGCCTTGTCCATTAGGGTATGCCTCTCCTGGAATTGGACATGATAGTTTGTCCATTTAAACATTCAACATTCACAACATTTAAGCTTGTAACATGTGCTCTGAGGATTAAAGCAAGTGTCTATATTATAAAAGCCCAAGTGATTTACCACCTGAGTTAACCCCATCTGACATGGGAAAAGTTCTGTGTTATCCTTGCAGATTTGGTTTTTTAATTATATAAATTATCCACATGAATAATTAATCTAACCTTGAATTTAAAGAATTTCTTGTTTCATCATTTGTAAATTTGTTTTAGTTTTCTCTGTCAAATTGAGGGTTTTGTGTTATCACTATGCTTAATTGTTGGTGGCTATCAAATTTAGACCATTTACAACTCATATTGGAAATAATTTCATTTATTTGTGTATAGAATGGTCTCTAGTTCTGTGTGCCTAAATTGTTGGGCAACCACAGTATGTAAGGTGCATTGGCAAAATTTTGGAAATAATGCCTCGTTATTTTTATTAATTTGGGGTTTTTATTATAGTTAACTTTATATCTTGTTTGAATAGCTACTGAGCAATTACACAATATATGAATTCCAAGAACTTCTGGGTTCAGCATTGTGATAGGTTTCTGCTTCAGATTTTTTTGGGCATAATTTACATGTTAAATTGTTGGTTCAAATCAGATTATTTTTAAAGGGCTTTTTGGCCTCTGTGTGGGAACTATTTAACAGTTCACTTTCTGGTGCTAAAGTGTTCCACAATTGTGGGATATGCAAGATACATGGCTCAATCGACAATTATTGAATTTAATGTCAATTCATTTTTGTTTGATAGTTAGTAAAAATTGATGTGATATACATGTGCATTTTGGTCTTATATTTGGTTCTGTTGTTACACAAACTTTGAATCTAATCACTTGCATTCTAAGTTTTTTTATGGTTTGAAAAATTACTGCTTTTTGCATATAATTTTAAAAAAAAAACTTTCAGCCCTATATTATTTTAAAAGTGATGATCTTTTGTTTTTTCACTGTGCATGTAAAAGAATATATTTTCCATTCCTTATCAACTAGATCAGGCCTTGTTGGGATCACTTTGCAGACATTATTAGTTGACAGGTAAAATGGCTCTTTTTCGTGTAATTGTAGATTGTTTTGAAAGCAGTCTCAGATTGACATAATTACTCAAATTACAAGGATGATTTATTTCTAGTTCTTGAGATTATAATTCTGTTACGAAAGTTCTTATATTTCTGCATTTAAATAAATGTGTGCTTGCTACATAAAATTTCGTGTTGTTTAACATTATCTGGGCTGTGTTTGGAACTTAGGGGCTTGAGCTTGGCATTGTTATTATATTTTGTAGTCAAATCTAAAGTCCTGGTCTGTCTGGATAGAGATTAACAATGACCAACGAACTTGTCACCGTTCAACCTGGAGAGCTCAAGTTTCCCTGTGAGTAAATCTCTTCACAGCATCATTGAATTTGACAGTCTCGCTCAGTGGGAAAATTTGTTTAAGATATTTATATCCTTTTTTAATCTTAGATTCAATTATTCATCCTTATTGTTATTGATTGTATGACTGTATGAGGGATGCAACTATGCACGTTTGCTCAAGTTTTTGGTGCTGCACGCTTATCATTTGACATACCTATTGGTCTATGTTAACTGACATGCCCTACAACAAATTTATTGCATGTTTCATTACAAACTCAGCTGTCAATTTTTTGGTGTTCTTCTGGCACAATGCTCTAGTTTTATGCACTTTGCAAGAGAATTTTTTAAATTTACTCTTCACTATTGTATGGGAAGCTTGCCAATCATTTTTTTGTATTATTTAATGAGAAATGGCATAAAAAAAACATGCATATTGTTCTGTATGCAACACCTTTATAATTTATTGACACTTGTCTCTCTTTTTATGGAATGGTTGGTAAGTTGAATTGAAGAAGCAGAGTTCGTGCTCCCTTCAATTGGTCAACAATACAGACAATCATGTGGCATTCAAGGTACTTGCACTTATTTTTTATGTTTTTAAGTAATTTCTTGCTTGGTGACCAATGGGCATTCTGGTGACCTGGTTCGGTCAAGTGACAAAATGGAAGCAAGCATATTTGATTTTTCTAATATCAATTCCTTTAGGGCCAGTCCAGTGGTACTTATGCCATTAGTCTCATTCCCTGGGGGGATGTGCTATTAATATGAAATGTTATTAATGAGGTTAAAGCTAGTTCTCCTTTTGTGGTAGTCACCTAGAGTTGTACTTTGTCAGACAAATTGTAGATTTTCTGCTAGAAAGGCGATATCAGTTGTTAAAGGCATGATATAAAAGTTCTTCCTGTTTTAACAGGTTAAAACTACATCTCCAAAGAAGTATTGTGTACGACCTAATACAGGTGTTGTGCCACCTAAGGCCGCATGTGATGTGACAGGTTTGAGACCTGATTTTTCCAGTGGCACATGGAGTATTTATCTCTTGCTTGGATATGAAGCAATATAGAGTTTTCTGAGCTTGTTTGGTGGGTTCTTGATCATACTTTTACTTATATTCTCTACATTGGGGTTGGCTTGCTGTGTAGTAACCATGCAAGCTCAGAAGGAAGCACCACCTGATATGCAATGCAAGGACAAATTCCTTGTGCAGAGTGTCATAGCACCTTCTGGGGCAACTCTTAAGGATATCACCTCTGATATGGTGAGTGCCTATTAAGATTTGATTTCTGAAAATTGGATGCTTATTGATAGAAGGTTCTTCTATGTCAAAAAGAAATTGAAGCAATGATCTTTGTTTTCCAGTTCAACAAAGAGCCTGGTAATTTTATTGAGGAAAACAAGTTGAGAGTGCTTTATGTAGCTCCACCTCAACTCCCTTCCACTATCCTTGAATCATCAGAAGAGGGACAATCACAAAAGGAAGTCACAGGCTACACGAGTTCTGATGTCTACTCATTTAATAATTTTAATCCTGTAAGTGTAAACAAATGTGCTGCTTGCAGGCCAGCACATTGTTATTATTATGGTCTTAATTCTAGATGCCATTTTTTGAGTATGCTATTGAGGCTTTTTATTGCTTGTTGTTTATGATCTTATTCATTTCTATGAACTCTGAAATGGATGCATTTAATTTAGGTTTTGATATTTGAGAAAATGGACCTTGATTTTTGTGTTTGACATGAATAGGTGTCAAAAGATCTCAATGAGTTGAAAGCAAAGTTATCTGAGGTGAGCTTCCTCTTTAGCATGGCTACATTCTTATTGGTTTGACTATATATATCATTTGGATGGTAGTGAAGCCTAGCTTGAACTGCTAGTTTATTTAATTTTTTTTGACTCAATTTAAAAGTTTATATGGCTCAGTTTTATCACTTTTAGCTTGAAAGCATGGTAATAATGCAAAATAGAAAGAACACAAAAGACATAATGATGTACACAATATTTTAGACTTTAGTATATAGACTAGTAGTTAGTGGTTAACAAATGTTTTGAATTACACTGGAATACATTCACACACACACACACACACGCACACACACACACACATATATATATATATATGTATGTATATATGTATATATGTATATATATGCATGTATATGTGTGTGTGTGTGTGTCTATATAAATATAAGTTTATGATAAAAGGCTTGTCTTTGAGAAGGAAACTACTAGTTAGTGGCCAACAGTTGTTTACAATGTCAATTGGACATTTAATTATAGATGGCTCTCCAGGGTTTTGAAAGATCTGATTTGTTATGGACAATTTTCAAATTTTAAGAGTAAACATTAAAGAGTGAAGTCCTTGGGCAACTGATGAATACCAATTGATTCGTGAACCATTGGACATGCTATTTTTGAATAGTAAATTAGTAATAATTATGGTGGGTAAATCTCAAAATGTATTGATATTTAAAAAGGGGAGTGCACAGCTATAATTACATGACAAGTGGAAATGGTCTACTTTGAAATGCTGGACTGATCTACATGACAGCATTGATCTATTGAAATATATTTAACTTAGTATTCAATCATAAAAATGATTAGTGCATACAGCACCACTATGTATTACAAATCATAAGTTCAAATTATTTAAAAAATCAACATGATTATTTTAGGAGAATGAATTATGACAAAGCTTTACAAACAAACTCACTATTATATATACACTGGCCATCCAGTTGGCTGGCTTCTTTCTCATTCATAATTCAGTAGACAAGCTACTTGCATATGCAGTGGTGGAACGTCTGAAACAGAAAAGATGAAATTTTCTTTTCGTCTGTCTAATTAACAGGTGTGACAGTGTGAGTTGTTTCCAACAAGCCATGCTTTGGTTAAATTTTTAATTCTTTCCGTGTTTTGCTAATTGTTGACAAGCTTTGCAACTGAAAATCTAATACAGAAACTGCAAGTGCAGAAAAGTGAAAGGTATACTAATATAAGCAGTGACTATTCGTACTGTTGTTCATATTTAGATCTATTTTCTTTAATCACTCTTTATCTCATCATCTGCAAAGTCTATACACCACTCCTTTTCTCAACCACTCGTTCGATTAAACTTCTTTGTCTACACTAGCAATTGTGCAATCCTGCTGCTCTACCCTATCTTTTTCCTTGGATTCAGCTGCAGACACAGAAAATGTCCTGGTTCTGACACCATATTATTTTGTTAAAAAAAAGCCATAAGATTACATTTTATGATAAAGTTCTGAAAAATTTGAGGTGCATAGCAATCTGCTTATTATTTAGCAATCTCATAGAAGTATGTTTCCTAAATATTCTAATCTTTTAACTTATGTCTAATAGGATCTAAGAAGCAAGGTTAGCATTAAGCTCTACCTATGGAGTTATGAACCATGGAAATATACAACTAGATAGCCCTATAAAGAGGGAAGAAAATATTTTGGAGGTTGTCTGTACCGAAACATGGGATTAGTTGGTGGTGTTGTATAAGGAAATAATGCAAACTCCACTCTGTAATCTGAGTTGGAACAAAAATAGTTCTGAATTGAATCAAAAGTTAGGACTTTCTCATTTCCATGAAAAAAATCACATTGGATTTTTATGCCTCCTGAAAAAGCTAAATATTTACTAGTAGCTTCTAAAGGAAAATATATTGTCATTAATTTTGGTGGGTTGTTCCTCATTAAAAGGATACAACTTTTGTTTATATATTCCTACACAATGTTATGTACTCACAAACGTTGTGGCAGTTTGAGTTTTCCTCTTTGGGTTGTGGTCCCAACCTATTTTAAACTAATTGTGAGGATCAGCAACAGCATTGTCCATGCCTTCAATTTTATGTTCAAGTCATCGGTAATAAGTGATGAGTTGTGTGAAACGGGAGTCTCAACACCTATATAACCCATAAGTCATACCTAATAAGTAAAAGTTTAATACATTACTAAGACTTATGATTTTGTACAACAGCATTGTATTCCGATTCAAATGACATTATTTGTATTAATATTCGAATTTATCCATCAACGCTTTTACTTGTTTGCATAATTATTCTTCACATGGCAGTGCCATTCAGTTCATCATAATATTTTAGGGCAGTTGAATTCTCGTGGCTGTGACTATTGATCTTATCATCAAATATTGACACAAGTTTCTCAGAGCATGGTTAGAAATTGTGGAGGATGATCTCAAGAGTTTTTGCACTTGGATTTTATTGCCTGTTTGAGTTAATGGAAATAACACCATTCATTCTTTTCTAAGATTGTGGAAAGTTAGATTGTACACTGTTGCATTTTAAACATTTTTACTTCTCATGGAATATTAGCAGTGAATTTTATTTCCTTGACTTGTCACATTGATTTGCACATATATTAATTGCTTTTTAGATCCTTGAAGTTTACAGAATGTTTTGGAGCTTGTGCAGGCCCAGGCTGAAATCTCAAAAATAGCAGAAGAGAAATCTACTGCTTTTCAGCAAAAGCAGAAACTGGAACAGGAATTGGTATGTTCAGCAAAATAGGTTGATTAAAGAATGATATAAGAAATTTTTGGGAATGTCTTTTCGTTGTTAATTTTATTCAAATGTAGAGAAATATTATAGAGCTTGAAGTAAACTATCATGTCTGTGGCTATGTGTGCCAATGTTGATTTTTTAATATCTCAATGAATGTCAGTACATTTTTCTACAATTTATAACATCTTTATTTTTGTTACGATTATCAATACACTTTTTCTTTAGTGTAGTGCTCAAGATTGTGCCAACCCAAATTAGACAAAATAGTTTTCAGCTAGATTGTTGACATGCTTTTAGAATAATTTGATATTTGGAGTGTCGAATTCAGGCTATTTTCTCTAGAAAAAACGTTTGGAGGTTAACTTCTAGGTTACTTCAAAGGTAGGATTGCAAGTTTTATTTGTAAGGTTGGTTGTGTGTCTCAAGAAAGTATCATTTGATTGCTGATTGGCTGCGTGTTCACATTTTGCTTTGTGTATGACATTTACAGTAATTCTTGGAACATATAGAATGCATCTGGTTTGAAGATTTTTAGACTCTATACTCTGACCTTTTTGGGAAAATTTTGCAAGAATTAATTCTCTTAAACCCTTAAGCACAGGACGTGCAAATATTTGCTTTGTTGTTTTATCAAGAAATTTCCATTTCAGGTGTTTCAGCATCAGTTTTTTTAGAAGCACCCCAAGGCTTACAGCACTCGTCAGCATAAGCACCTCCTTTATTTTTGGAAATTTTGCCTTCACAATGGGATAAGCAAAGATGTCTGCAATCTTATCATTGATTCTCGCAAATCTAAAATTGATCATCCACTGTGCCATCTCTGAGCTTCTGTGTGTGTTCAGTACTCCAGTCACAAAAGCTTAAGAGGCCTGCTGCTTTTGAATATGTTACTCACATCCTCACTATCTTCCTTAGGTCCTTCAATGGGTAGCCCAGTTGAATTAGGTGTCTCCATTGGAATGATGAACATCCTCCCCCCTGGCCCCATGCTTGAAGCAGGTTTCTCTATGTTTTGGATCAGTCTAATCTGCTACAGTGGGTTCAGACACGACGCCCAAATCTTTTATCTGATAATTAATGCGGCACCTCTCCAAACATCATGTTTTGAAAAATCCTTGAAAGTACAAGTAAATGAACAACCAAAACTGGAACTAGATGTTACATCTTCAACCACATAAACTATTTGATTTGTAGGTTTATCGATGCTTGTCAGTGTATCTTTAGAGAGATTCACTTCATCAAATATGGCATTTATTCAAATAATGATGCCCTCAGTAGATTTCCACAATAGGCTTTGGCCTCCTCCAAATAGCCCCTTATAATGCGCTTATGCTTTTAAGGTCAAGCTTTTTTCACTTCTCAACTAAATTGTAGGCCCTTTCGACACGTCCAAATTGTAATGTACAATATTTGGCTTCTTACGTACAACATTTCTTGAATTGTGGTCAAGCTTCTTTCACTTCTCATCTAAATTGTAGGCCCCTGTGACATGTCCAAATTGTAGTGTACAATAGTTGGCTTCTTACAACATTTCTTGAATGGTGTGGTATCTTGAACAACTTTTGTAGGAACATTGTAAATAATGTAATTAGTACAACAAAGTACAAGATACTTCAGCTGAATATCTATAATGCAACTATTGTCTTGGGATATACAATGTGACACGTCCAAATTGCAGTGTACAATAGTTGGCTTCTTACAACATTTCTTGAATGGCGTGGTATCTTGAACAACTTGTGGGAACATTGTAAATAATGTAATTAGTACAACAAAGTACAAGATACTTCAGCTGAATATCTATAATGCAACTATTGTCTTGGGATATACAATGTGCTATTTTTTTCAAGGGCTTGCTCTTTTGCTTTGCTGGATGATTCTGTTAGGGGAGTATAAGAAACAGTGCAGTGTCAAAGAATACCATGCTTGGTAGTATGGTACAATACCCTCCTCATTTATCCAATCTCAAAAAAATGACAGCACGTCTGCATTGTTTCCCAATCTTAGCTCTCCATTCAATGAAATTCGCTAAACTATGTGACTTGGCTTTCACACAATAAACCCAAGAATCTCTAGAGAAATAATTAATGAAAGTCAATGCACCTCTATAGATGCTGCAGCTTCTTGGGCAAAATAATCGATTAGATTTGTCAGGCTTTGAAGAACAAACTACCATCCTCATTCATACTTTAGTCTATCTTGGGCAAAATAATCAATTATCATAAGATTTGTCAGGCTTTTAAGAACAAACTACCATCCTCATTCATACTTTAGTCTATTTGGAAACCACTTTTGGATGTATGATCATGAAAAACTTGAGAAGCATGAGTGACAAGAACATTTGTGTTGTACTTGCCCTGGTGCTTCATATTCCTTAAGCAAGTATTCTTATCATGCTTCTTCTTGCCATGGCAGATGCATACTTTCTTCTTGTTCTTGTTGAGTTTATTGTCACAGTTGCAACCAACTTCCTCAGAACTCCCACTGTTCCCATTATTTTTGTCTACATGGCACATGTTTGTATTGGTTCTTTGAAATTCTAATTCAGTCTTTCTTTGGTTATACAAACCCATTGATTGGAACTGAGTCCAACTTGGTGAAATTTTGTTGCTGCGCAACCAACGAGGAGCACAAACCTGCAAAAGACAGTCATTCCTCCAAAATGGCCCTAGCAGTGAACTGAAGAGAATTACATTGTAGGGTGCCTGTAATATGTTAATGATGATCTCAATGACTCGTTTTATATTCTTTAATGCATTCTAATTAACAAGGTTGAAAATCTCGGACTCGGCAATAACTCGGCCGGCCCAAAAAATTTGAAAAACTCGGAATCGCCAAAAACTCAGCGGAAAAATTGGCAATAAATCGGCACTTTTATCGAACATTTGAAAATATATAATTTCTTAAAATATTTTTAAAAACACACACATATACACCAAATTTGTAGAACATATACTGATTTGAGATATCCACCATATATGAATCAAAGTTTTGAGTTAAATACATAGCAATTACTATTAGAACTTAGCAGATTAACATAAAATCATATACCAAAAAACAAGTGCGGCATCTAAATAAAAATAAGTTCAAATTTCAATACATATCAAAGTCAAACTCCATGAAACTACAACTTCTGAATACATAGTAGGTTCAAGTTTTAGTATCAATGAAAACTAGAAGTAGAAATCATAAATTGCGTCTACAACTAAAGCTCAAAAGAGATCGCTGCTGCTGGGTGGGTGGTGCTGAAGTAGTTGCGCCATCCCCAACAGGGGGCTGAATAGGCGCCTCAATAGAAGCCCCTGATGGATCATGACCGAGCTCATGTTCCTCCTCACGTGCTGCCACTTTTGCAGCCCAATCATCTTCCTCCATATCAAAGTCAGCTAGTTGATCATCAGTCAAGAAAGGATCCACATGCACATCCACATCCACATCATCACCATTAGGAGGAGCAACCCAATCTGCTCCATATGGATCAATCTCATCAAGGTCAAGTGCTTCATATGAAGCCTGTCCTCGCACCTTCTTTTCATGCAATCGAAGGTTGTACTGCACATAAACCAAGTCATTCAAGCGCTTCTGAGTCAACCTATTGCGCTTCTTTGTATGTATGTTCTCAAACACACTCCAATTTCGCTCACAACCAGAAGCACTACATGGCTGTGATAATATTCGGATGACAAGCTTTTGAAGATTAGGTGTTGTGGCACCATAATCTTCCCACCACAGATCTGCAAGGATTAAAAAAAAGTTAAACCATTTAGAATGTGGTGAAGATTCTAATAAACTTAATGAGCTAAATAAATGGTATAATAAAAGTAAACACATGTTCTTGTTTACCTGGCTGCAGAGTGTATCTCCTACATTTGCAATCAGGTGAAGAAAACAATGGCCCTTCTTCCCTCTTGTAGCTCTATAACTCATCAAGTACAAGGTCTCGTTGGTCCAAATCAGCAACCAATCTCCGAATACATGTGTCTATGCCAACTTGAACCTCTGCATTTGCTTTGAAAGTGTTGGAGAAGTAATACTTGGGGTTCAAGTAGTAGGCAGCAGCATGAATATGTTGGTGGAGTTGTCGGTTCCACCTACGATCGATTATGTTCCATATGGGTCTATATTTGGTCTCATTTGACCTATACAAGTGTTGACTGGCCTCTTTGGCCCTATCCATGGCCTCATATAGATAGCCCATGGGGCTTTAATCCCCATCCACTATTCGAAGAACCTTCACCAATGGTTCTGACACTTGGACATAAAAAATTTAACCAAAATCAGCGAATTGCATTATCTGAAAATTAAATAACGAAATTATAAATCATCAATCAAGGTTCAAAAACTTACCTTGATGATCTCCTCTATTAGCTTGGTAAATCTAACATCAAACACAGCCTTCGCAACCTTCTCTGCTTCAGGCTTCTTGGCAAAAGGACTCTCCAACCATTCCACACTCACAAACATCCGCCTTAGGTCGGGCAATGCTTCTAATACGCTTTGCAAGTTGAGAAAATTAGTAGCAAAGCATGTGACCCTTGATCGCACGAGCTCCTTACCATCAGTGTATTGTCTCATAAGATTCAGGACCCATGTGTGATTGTAGATGTACTTTGTGATATTTCTTCCATCTTTGACCACCTTCTCCACCCAACTCAGTTTCCCTAGGTCCTCAAGGAGCAAGTCAAGACAATGGGCAGCACAAGGGCTCCAAAATAATGTGGGATGCCTATCCATCAGAGGTTTACCGGTTGCCACATATGCAGCTGCATTATCAGTCACAATCTGGATGACATTACTCACTCCCACTTCCACCACCACCTCATCCAACATGTTGCACAAAGTCTTTGCATTTTTCACTTGATCAGAGGCATCAACTGATTTTAGAAATACTAATTGCCCTCCTGAAGCAACAAGAAAGTTGATGAGCGTCCTATTCCTACCATCTGTCCACACATCGGATATAATAGTGCAACCTCTCTGTTCCCAAATTCTTCTTTGCTCTTCCACAAGTTGATGAATGCTTCGGACCTCATCCCGTAACAACGGTCCACTCACCTCATAACGAGATGGGGGCTTGAACCCTTTACTAGACACGGAGATCGCAGCGACCACTTGATCCCAATATGGACTACATAAAGCATTGAAGAGAAGATCGTTGTAGAACCAAAATCTTGCAACTGCCACCTTTGTCTTTTCATGCATTTCTTTGTTCCATGCAGTGCCTTGCAATTCGGGCTGAGCACCAGGAGTGTTACGTGGAACCCAAAAGTCTGATATAAACCCACCCACATTTCCCGATCCTCGTACTCGGGGCCCAATGGAAGAAGAAGCCTCTGCACCTGTTTGTGACCTTGTAGAACTAAAACTCCCCAGTGGGGCTGCCATGGCCTCTGCTGTCCTCTTTTTAGTGACCTTACTTTGTGCATATGCTTCAAGGCTTGCCAAAGCCTCCCTCGTAACCTCTTCCATACACTTATCACACGGTGTAATATCATTTCTAGGAATCTTTGCAAGATGATATTTCAGTCGGCTTATGCCCCCACCCATCTCCTTAAGGCAATGGATACATTGGACATCTCGATTTGGACCTGGTATCCCATGTTTCCATAAATCGTCCCTCTTTTTGCCACCACCCATTTTCTATACTGGAAGTCTGTAAGTACAAGGATAAAGAATCAGATGTTAGATCAAAATGAATTATGAATTAACTAAAGTCTGCAAGTTTAAATTGACAAAGACTGTGTTATGTTAAAAATTGACTGATAATGTTATCTAGTTAACATCCACAAGAGCAAATATTCCATATGCTACTGATGTGATTAATCAGTTTATGTTAAATGCTGCACAATTGCATGGAAAGCTTACCATAAGAATCTTAATATGCTAAGAAACACTTGCATGACAATTGTAATATGGAATATGCACAAACTAAAAACTTATAGGTTATAGAGGTTCATATTGTGCAGAGATTAATGATAAGAAGATTTCCTAAGTTATAAGAATGGTGCAGAGATTTTGTATTGAGAGAAAATAAAATATAGAGTTCAACTAGTAAAACTTTTTATACAGTATAAATTTTATAAAGTATAAATTTTATACAGAATCTTGTATACCTAAAAGGTGATCTCTTATATACAAAATTTATACAGAAAATATATACAGTGAAATTAAAATCACAAAACATGTAGAGATCTTGTATACCTAAACTTCTATATAATCTTGTATACCTAAATGGAGATCACAATATTATTTTAATTTCACTGTATATATTTTCTGTATAAAAAACTAATATATATTTTCTATATATCTATTTTTTTTTGTATATTACTGTCTTAAAAACTAATATATATATTTACAGTATAAAAAAATATTAAACAATACAATATTATTACAGTTACAGTAAAGCTAATATTATAGTAATATTTTATAATTTATTAACATGCTATCAAAAGTATATAATAATTTATGTAAACAATGTATAGCGAAAGCCCCAAATATTTAATAAATTAATAAATACCTTTCAACTTCTGTGCTCGCATTGATGAACATATTGTTATTGATGTCAAATATCATTGATGTCAAATCAGAGACCGATGACATTAATGAAGAAATTAATGCAATGAATACTATAAGGTTGAAAGACATGATATGAGACAAGTCAGAAGATATATGTCATATGTATTAACAAAGATGGTGAGAGCATTGTATGAAACATTAAGTAGTTATCAGAATGTGCGATACAGCATACATGTTTTAGAAGAACAGCATTGAGCATTTGTGACACCATCATATACAGCATATATTCAGCATACAGTAACGGTATATTCAATCTGATATATAACGGTATACATAATCAGTATATACTGCATACAGCAAATAAAATAGCAAATATATTGAAGCAGAGATATAGAAGCAAAGATATTTTTCAGTATACGAACATGTATACAGCAAATAATATATAAGGTGTATATAAGGTGCATACAGCAAGTAATATATATATAGAGCAGAGATATAGAAGGTGTGTACAGCAAATAATATATATATATACAGTATACATGAAGCTTTTTATCGGCAATTAATACTATGAAGAACAGCGTATATTATACAGATGTATATTAATACATGCGTAAGAAGAGCAACAGTTTACAGCGTTAAGCATATGACACAACAACAACATTCATCGAACCTTGAGTAGAAGAGACGGTATCATATATGGAAGAGATATACGGCATGAAGATACTATATATAGCTGCGTATGTATTACCCTATATGGCATAAAGACATCCAAAACAGAATCGTATAACAATAACAATATCGTATACATGCGATATGATATTAGAATCATATACATGTGTACAGAATCGTATAAGGTTTTATGCATCGGTATAACATCATATATCGAAGGTTAAGTATGAAGTTATATCGTATATACATAAGATACGAAGATATTATCGAAGATTGTCTGGCAAAATTGTCTTAAGCAATATATACATATATCGTATACAGAAACAATATATATATTATCGAAGAAGAACTATATATGCAGCGTTTTGACGGTATATAATAAAACAGAGAGGCGATAATTAAAAGAGATGTTCCAAGGCATACCACGCAGAGTGTGTAAAGGAGACGAAAGAGGACTTTGTTCATAAAGGAGAATCTTTGATAAACAAACATAGCAATACTTTATGATAATTACAATATTTGGGTTCTACGGTTTTGTCATCTTCCGAATGGACAAATTGCGATAAATGTTTGCTATTGAAGATTTAAAAAAAAGGCTATCAAAGTTTTTTTAAATAGTATAATTAAAAAAGGGGAAGAGGATGATTTGAAATTAATTAAAGTTAATAACATTTTAAGAAAAGGCAACTGTTCGTATGAAAAGGCATCTCTTTATGAGATTTGAAGATATAAATATAAATATTGTGTTTAAAGGAAGTGAGTGATGGTTTTTGAAGGTGTAGTGCATAAAAAGGAGATGAAAGTGTGAAGAGTGAATAAAATAGAATATATGTGTGATGTGAGTGATAAAGAATATATTATATATATATTCAGGTTTACAAATCTGAGACACATTGCAAAACTATAAGAGTAGTGTATATGAGTTTGAAGAAAATATATAGTATATGAGAAGAATGTGCTTTTGAAGACAATCAGCTTATAGGTGTGGTATGGAAGAAAATATAATGAATATCATTAGGTGATTGTGATTTTCTTATGGCAGATTTATGACTATAATAACAGCAGTTTGAGGAAGCAAATGTATTCAGATTGGTGCAGCAAAATAGAATCCATCATCAGTTGAAGAAAGCAACATTGCCAAGGTAGAAGAAAATTTGCATACAGTGAGTTGGTGCTCAGAATTCGGACAGGAGGAGTTGGTGCTCAGAATCCGGACAGGGGAGTTGGTGCTTCCAGTAGGTCGGTGCCTGCGAAGTGTGGGAGTTGGTGCTTCCAGTGAGCCGGTGCTCATAAACATAGGGGTTGGAGCTTCTAGTAGGTTGGTGCCTACAAAACATTGTAAAAGAACAATATTATATAAAAACAAATTATTTTGTGGTTTTCTCCCATATTGGGTTTCCACGTAAATATTGTGTTCATGTGCATAATTGTTTATTTGAGTAATTGAAGTTATCTTTGAATAAAAACATTTAAATTTAAAAAGGGTTATTATATTGATTCACCCCCCCTCTCAGTATAATCGTGTGCTCTTCAATTGGTATCAGAGCGGGTTCTTTCTATATAGCCTAACTGCTTGAAGGTAGATCTAAAGAGCACAAATGGCTGAAAGTTTTCAAAACAAGACACCAAATTTTGATGGGACAAACTATGCATTTTGGAG
This sequence comes from Chamaecyparis obtusa, assembly GCA_027943335.1. NCBI lineage: Eukaryota > Viridiplantae > Streptophyta > Pinopsida > Cupressales > Cupressaceae > Chamaecyparis > Chamaecyparis obtusa. Next base: position 20,356 of record BSBK01004655.1, read on the forward strand.
TATAAAGATGGAAGCATATTTAAATGCTATTGGATTCGATGTTTGGCAATCAGTACTAGATGGTTATACACCACCAGCAAACCCACCAACAGATGCAGCCGGAAAGAGGAGAAGCGAAAATAATACCAAAGCAAAACATGCTATTCTATGTAATCTAGCCGACTCGGAATTCACAAAAGTTATGCATTGTAAATCTGCAAAGGAGATATGGGACAAGTTGAAAAATATATATGAAGGGACCGACAATGTAAAGAAGGCCAAACTTCAAACCCATCAAAGCACATTCGAAAGCCTGAAAATGAAGGAAGATGAAGACATAGCTTCATTTCTCTCCCGTGTTGATGAAGTAGTCAATTCAATAAAAGCCCTTGGTGAAGATGTAGAAGAACAGTTTGTGGTTGAGAAGATCTTGAGATCCCTACCCATTAGATTTGATTCTAAAGTGTCAGCAATCGAGGAGAGGAAAGACCTGGATAAACTCACAAAAGATGAGTTACATGGGATTCTTACCGCTTATGAAATGAAGATTGGAGGCAAGGAACCTAAAAAGGAAATATCTTTTAAAATTTCTAAAAAGGGTAAGAGCAAAAAACAAATCTCAAGTGATAGTTCAAGCAGTGAAACTAATGATGACTCAAGTGAAGATGAAAAGCTAGAAAAATGGAAGAATAACAATAAGTTTAATAAAAAGAAAAAATATCAAAACAAAAATAAAAGGAGTCTTTATTCCAAAAAGGACAGCTCTTCAGATGAAAGCAGCGAGGATTGCCCAAGTGATGAGGAGGATGAAATTCTATTTTTGGCTGAAGCAGACACATGTGATAGTTATGAAGAAGAGGAAGACGAATCAAGTAATGAGGAAGAGAATATTGATCTCCAAGAAGAACTTCATTATGCATACAAACAAAATGAAAGATTGAAAAGAAAATTAGTGAAACTAAAAGAAGAAGCTATGGAGAATTTAGAAGCAGCAAAGAAATCAGAACAAACAATTGAAGATCTAAAGATCCGATTAGAAGAATCTAAACAAGCTGAAACTGATTTAAAACTAGAAATTGATAAGTTAAAAAAGGAGTTGAAGGAATGCACCATTAACAGTCTCAAATTTGAAAAGAGTTCGGAAATCCTAAATGATATCATTGATAGCCAAAGGTCTTCTTCCAGCAAAACAGGGGTTGGTTATGAAGGAAACTCGAGCATTAACAATGCATTCAAAAGCTTCATAAAAGAAGGAAGCAAGACAGTCATAAATGAACCATCAAAAGAAGACAAGCTTAAAGAAAGGAACTATAAGAAGAATGAAGAGAATGGTGTTCGTAAACCTAGTTACAACTTTCATGGATATTGCTATTTTTGCAATTGTTTTGGTCACAAAGCACTAAAATGTAGAATACCAAAACAAAATATGAATAAATGGAAAAGGCCATATTATAAACAACATTTTGCTTACCTATTTAATGGATATTGTTACTCTTGTAACAAATTTGGTCATAAAGCTCTAAACTGTAGAAGCAAAGAGAAGAACACTCAAGATTTTAGAACTCAAAATCTTTTTGCTCCATTGGTTAATTTTGATATCCTATGTTCAAAGTGTAACAATTTTGGACATGCAACCCACAAATGTAGAACAATCTTTCCTTCAAAACAAGCAAAAAAAGAAGATCTTCTTAAAAAGAAGGTTTGGAGAAAGAAAGAAAAATCGCTATAGCTTTACATGCTCAAAATAAGAAAGATGTGTGGTATGAAAAAGGGCCAAGAGAAAATTCACTTAGTATAAGTCAGCTTTGTGAACAAGGGCATAATGTAACATTCCTAAATATTTATAAATTAATGATGAAAAATATTTCTTTTAGCTATGGCACAAAAGATTGAGGTACTCACATTGTCAAGATCAGAGTGGCGCAGCGGAAGCATGTGTTCAGGGGGAGCTTGTCTCTAGCCTTGGAGACCCTTTGCCATTGATGTCAAAGGGGGAGAGATTGAAGATGAAGGGAACATCGAACTAAGGGGGAGCCTTGCACAATCATATATTTGAGAAATTGCCATCAATGATAAAGGGGGAGATTGATGAACATATTGTCATTGATGTCAAATCAGAGACGAATGACATTAATGAAGAAATTAATGCAATGAATACTATAAGGTTGAAAGACATGATATCAGACAAGTCAGAAGATATATGTCATATGTATTAACAAAGATGGTTAGAGCATTGTATGAAACATTAAGTAGTTATCAGAATGTGCGATACAGCATACATGTTTTAGAAGAACAGCATTGAGCATTTGTGACACCATCATATACAGCATATATTCAGCATACAGTAACGGTATATTCAATCTGATATATAACGGTATACATAATCAATATATACTGCATACAGCAAACAAAATAGCAAATATATTGAAGCAGAGATATAGAAGCAAATATATTTTTCAGTATACGAACATGTATACAGCAAATAATATATAAGGTGTATATAAGGTGCATACAGCAAATAGTATATATACAGCAGAGATATAGAAGGTATGTACAGCAAATAATATATATATATACAGTATACATGAAGAAGTTTTTTATCAGCAATTAATACTATGAAGAACAGCGTATATTATACAGATGTATATTAATACATGCGTAAGAAGAGCAACAGTTTACAACGTTAAGCATATGACACAACAGCAACATTCATCGAACCTTGAGTAGAAGAGATGGTATCATTTATGGAAGAGATATACGGCATATAGATACACACAGATTGCTCCAAGTACGGCATGAAGATACTATATATAGCTGCGTATGTATTACCCTATATGGCATAAAGACATCCAAAACAGAATCGTATAACAATAACAATATCGTATACATGCGATATAATATTAGAATCATATACATGCGTACAGAATCGTATAAGGTTTTATGTATCGGTATAACATCATATATCGAAGGTTAAGTATGAAGTTATATCGTATATACATAAGATACGAAGATATTATCGAAGATTGTCTGGCAAAATTGTCTTCAGCAATATATACATATATCGTATACAGAAACAATATATATATTATCGAAGAAGAACTATATATGTAGCGTTTTGACGGTATATAATAAAATAGAGAGGCGATAATTAAAAGAGATGTTCCAAGGCATACCACGCAGAGTGTGTAGAAGGAGACGAAAGAGGAATTTGTTCGTAAAGGAGAATCTCTGATAAACAAACACAACAATACTTTATGATAATTACAATATTTGGGTTCTACTGTTTTGTCATCTTCCGAATGGACAAATTGCGATAAATGTTTGCTATTGAAGATTTTAAAAAAAGGCTATCAAAGTTTTTTTAAATAGTATAATTAAAAAAGGGGAAGAGGATGCTTTGAAATTAATTAAAGTTAATAACATTTTAAGAAAAGGCACTTGTTCGTATGAAAAGGCATCTCTTTATGAGATTTGAAGATATAAATATAAATATTGTTTTTAAAGGAAGTGAGTGATGGTTTTTGAAGGTGTAGTGCATAAAAAGGAGATGAAAGTGTGAAGAGTGAATAAAATAGAATATATGTGTGATGTGAGTGATAAAGAATATATTATATATATATTCAGGTTTACAAATCTGAGACACATTGCAAAACTATAAGAGTAGTGTATATGAGTTTGAAGAAAATATATAGTATATGAGAAGAATGTGCTTTTGAAGACAATCAGCTTATAGGTGTGGTATGGAAGAAAATATAATGAATATCATTAAGTGATTGTGATTTTCTTATGGCAGATTTATGACTATAATAACAGCAGTTTGAGGAAGCAAATGTATTCAGATTGGTGCAGCAAAATAGAATCCATCATCAGTTGAAGAAAGCAACATTGCCAAGGTGGAAGAAAATTTGCATACAGTGAGTTGGTGCTCAGAATTCGGACAGGAGGAGTTGGTGCTCAGAATCCGGATAGGGGAGTTGGTGCTTTCAGTAGGTCGGTGCCTGCGAAGTGTGGGAGTTGGTGCTTCTAGTGAGTTGGTGCTCATAAACATAGGGGTTGGAGCCTCTAGTAGGTTGGTGCCTACAAAACATTGTAAAAGAACAATATTATATAAAAGCAAATTATTTTGTGGTTTTCTCCCATATTGGGTTTCCACGTAAATATTGTGTTCATGTGCATAATTGTTTATTTGAGTTATTGAAGTTATCTTTGAATAAAAGCATTTCAATTTAAAAAGGGTTATTATACTAATTCACCCCCCCCTGTCAGTATAATTGTGTGCTCTTCACGCATCTGGTGTTCTGGTCTGGTTTGTGCGTTGAAGACAATGCTTGCGTCTGGTGTTGAAGACAATGCTTGCGTCTGGTCTGTGCGTCGAAGACAATGAAGACAAAACGCGGGAGGAAGAAGACAATGCTTGCGTCTGGTCTGTGCATCGAAGACAATGAAGACAAAACATGAGAGGATGAAGAAGACAAAATGTGGGAGAATGAAGAAGAAATCGTGGGTAAAAGACATCGCGGCTGAAAAACCCTAAAACAAACCAGTTTTTAATCTTTTCAAATCCGTTGACAAAGTAGCCAATTTAACGCGGTTTATCATGCGATTTTTTTGCGATTTTTTTGTTTTAAATTGCTGTGATTTATTTATTATCTCGGGCACGGTTTTTTCCGCGATAATAACTTATGCAGATTTGACTTGCGATATATCGCGATATCTGCGATATATAGCAGATATTTTCAACTATGCTAATTAACATAGAAGGTTCTGTAAAGAAGCTTAAGACCACAATATTAAAATAATTCCCTAAGTTAGATTTTTTCTATTTTTAATGGTCACTTCTAGATATTGTAAATATCTTGTATAATAGATTCTTTCTATTATTTGTATATTTCTTTTTAGAAACATCTCTTTTGCAAACTCTATAAGAACAATTCGTTCTTAGTAAATAACTATCCAATATTTTACCAAATATCTGTCTTACATGTTATTAGAGCCAAGTTAATAATTTTTTTTCGAAAAATTTATAATTTCTCTTTGAAAATATTAGTTTTTTAAATTTTTTGAAATTAATTTCCTCTATTGATCTTCAAATTGGGGCACTTCCATTTGCGAGTTTGGGCTTTTTTGCAAGATTTTCATGGCTCTTTCATTTTTCATGAAGGAAAAAAACAAAAGATAAAAAAACCTTGGATGTTTTCTGTTTTGTGAGCCGCGTCTACCATTTTTTTGGTGCTTTTCTTTCTGCCAGCCGTGACGCCCCTCCTCAGCGACAGTTTTGTATCTCCACCAGCTCGCAGATTTTTTGATCTGCCCGCGTTTTTAGCCCTCGCGACTGCATTCTACAATCGCATTTCTATTCTCTCCACCCGTTTAGGGCTCGTGCAACTGCGGTTTTTGCATCGTTTTTTATTTGGTGCCTGAAGTTTGAGGTTTGCGTTTTTCATGCTATCTATTGCATGCGACAGTAAAACAACTTCCTTCTTCAGTTTGTTGGTTCCAGGGCTTCGTTTCTGAAGCTTCTTTGTGGTTGTTTATTGCTAAAAACAATTGTTCTTCACCATTTTCGACCTTCATTCTCAACTGACTAGGGCGCTTTTCTAAACCCTCTGTTTTTTGGTCAGATTGAAATTTTGCTTGTAGATTTGTGGTGGGTTTTTTGAGACCTCAGTTGGGTTGTCTTCAGATTTTTCTGGGTATCTCAGTTGTCGTTCTTCGAATTTTGTGCCAGCAGATTCACATTGAAATCTGTGCTTGTACTTGCGTCTGTTATCAACGCATTCAAATTTGTGTGCTCAACCATCTAGGTTTCTCATTTTTTAGTGCCTCGAAAAACATGCAATGGCATTTTTGACCAGCATTCTGTTGGAAGGCAGTTAAAAATTCAATGGTAGAAATTACAACACATGGAAGCAATGCATGATGACAATCTTTGAATACAAATGTTTTGACAAGATTGTTTTGGGCACAACTACTCAGCAGATGAAGGCAAAGAGCATGATAAATTTGATGAGCAAAATCGAGAAGCTGCCATGCTCATCAAACTTTCCATCACTAATGATCAGCTCCTGCAGGTTCCTTCCGGTAAAACAGTTGTAGAAATTTGGAGTCATCTAAAAGGTTTGCATGAAACCTCAAACAAGAGCTGTGCACTCTTTCTAAAGAACACGCTTTTCTTGATCATGATGGATGCAAGATCATCTCAATAAAATCAAGGATATTTGTGATCAGTTGGAAGCCATTGGACGCCAAATGTAAGAGGACATGATGGTGATCACCCTGAAGAGTCTCCCATCTTCCTATGAGCACTTTGTTGAGACTCTTAACATTGCTTTCACTCATTCTGATGTTTTGTTTTTCGATCTCTGTATAATGCGTCTACAACAAGACCGCTAGAAACAACTATTCAATAGTGGTACCAGCTCATCTTCAAACATTCAAGCATTCTCAACTAAATCCACATGCAACTATCAGCTCTCTTAGTCTTCTCAACATAATTCTTTTGCTCAGTCATTAGAAGGCCTGAAGAAGAGAAATGTTCAATGCAACTACTTCCATAAGTTTGGTCATATGAAGTTGGAGTGTTGGAAATGCTTAACTGCTCAAGCCAAGCAATCTAGTTCACAGCCTCAAGCACATGCTGTGGAGCACACTGAGCTAGGTGAATTTGCCTTTTACGCCTTTATGGCTAAAAGACCTGCAGATCATGTAAAATCCTTTGCTTGGTATATTGATTCTGGTGCCTCCCGTCACTTCACTCATCGCTAGGATTGGTTCACAGATTTCCAACCATTCTTAGATTCAGTTAATTTTTGGAGAAGGAAACTGATTTTCCTTGATGTGTACTATGTTCCAGGCATGGAACTCAATCTTCTCTCCATCAGTCAAATTCTGCGACATTCTCCTTGGCTTGATGTGACTTTCAGTTTACATCAGTGCAGTATCATTGATTGGGAAACTCAGTCCACAGTTGTTGTTGGTGTTGAAGATCATGGTCTTTTCAGACTTGTTGACTCTGGGGATTCTCAGGAGCTTGCTATGGGAGCCCATCGCTCCTCTATTAGTACACTCTGGCATCTGTGGTATGGGCACTTGAATGTGCACTATCTTTCTCAACTTGTTTAGGAAGATCTTGCCATTGGACTGTCGGAGATTTAGACTCAGAATTTTGGAGTTAAAGAGCATGTCATGCTGGGAAGAAACATCACACTCCTTTACAATGGCAACTCCTGGAGAGCTTCTAAGGTATTGCAACTGGTCCATGTTGATGTTTGTGGACCTATGGTGACTCTCTTTGTTATTGGGTCCAATTATTTTTACTTTTTGTTGATGATTTCAGTTGTAAAATGTGGGTGTATTTCCTTCGTAAAAAATCAGAGGTGTTTTTGGTATTTCAAAAGTTAAAATAATTTGTAGAAAAAGAGTCTGGTCAACATATTATTACCATAGTTACAAGATTCGGACTCGCCTCGGACTTGGCAAGCTGGATTTGGGCTCGGACTCGGACTCGGCGCCTAGACTCGACAAATTGAAAAACCCAAGAAATTCAAAGTTTTTTAAGGATTGAAAACTTTTTTCATGCATTATTTAGTCAATTAACATTAAAGACACAATAATTGAGATAAATAGAAGCTACTTTGCACACATACACAAGTTTACATTGATCACATAAGTATAAATGCGAATTTCTGAAGGAAATAAGTTAACTGTTGAACTAGTTACTAAATAACACATTAGAAATCTGAAATATAAATAGTGTCACTGTCAGAAGTCTACAATATTCATGGAATATGAAATCCATGGAATTAAAAGTTCAAAACATATATCAAAATAAAAATTAGAGTCTAGAAGACTAAAGCCGTATGCCTTCCTGCGTGTACGCCTAAGATAGGTCACGGAAGATTTTGCAACCATCTTCTGTCCTTGTGTTTGAGGCTCAACCTCAGTGGCGTCCTCATCGTCCTCATCATCCTCATAATCCTCATCATTTTCAGATCCCTCACTCTCAGCCTCAGGGTCCTCCATTGGGTCTCCTTGCGCTCTAGCCTTCTCCCGTGCCATTGCTACTGCCTCTGCCTCTCGTTCCACCTGATCAACCCATTCCAAGTCTTCACTATTGAAGACCGGATCATCAATCTTAGTGTTCCACTTTGCTAGTGGATCAACCTCCTCTAAAATGATAGATGTGTTGGTGCCCAAGATCTGTCTATGACGAAGGCGAAGGTTATAATGCACAAACACAAGATCATTCATCCTTTTCACTGCCAACCTATTGCACTATTTCGAATGTATATGCTCGAACATACTCCAATTGCATTCGCATCCTAAAGCACTACATGGCTGGCTCAATATACGAACTGCAATCCTCTGTAAATTTGACACTGTATTACCAAACATCTCCCACCATGAATCTGAAACAAGAGATTTTAAAAATCAATTCTATAACTTTGACTTCATCAATATAAAATGGTAATAGATTTAGAAATTAGAATTTAGATTTTTGAATCATAGTTTTTTACCTGACATCTGTAGTATCCGATTTTTCTTGCATAAGTCTCGTGAGAATAAGTCTCCTTGTGAAGTCCTATACATTTCTATCTCAGGGACTACTTATGTTCCAATTGATTCATCGAATGACATTCTCTCTACAACATCATAGAGCCCATTCCATACCTCATCATTGACCTTAAAACCTGGGCTGAATTGGAATGCTGGATTAAGGAAGTGGGCAGTTGCGTGTAGAGGCCTATGAAGTAGATTTTGCCATCGTCGATCAATGACAGCCCATATGGGACTATATTTATCCCGATTCCCTACATAAAATTTTCTAATGGCCTCTTTCACCCTATCCATGCCCTCATAAATATATCCCATCACGGGCTTCTTTCCATCAACATTTCGTAGGAGAACAACAAGAGGCTCTATGAATTGCAATCATTGTGAAAGTAGAAAGTTAGAAACATTAAGCTTTAAGTTTTACTTTAGAAAATGAACAATGAACATAAACAAGTGTGAACAAAAATGATGAAATGAAATAGAAATGAAGACAAAAAGGAAAATTACTTCCACAATCTCCTTGGCCAGTTGCCAAAAGCCACTCTTATCAAAAATCCGATCAGCCGTCTCACTCCTTGCATTGGTCTTTGCATATGATGATGCAATCCGCTCCTCACTTACAAACATGCGTTTCAAAGTGCCCTTGGACTTAAGCAAAGATTGCAACGTGAGAAAATTTGTTGCAAATCGGGTGACCCCTGGACGAGACAACCTTTTTTTTATTTGTGAACTTCCTCATAAGGTTGAGGACCCAAGTATGATTATATATGAATTTACAAATATTCCTTCCTTACTCCACATATTTTTATCCAATTAAGTTTGCCAAGATCCTCCAATGCGAGGTCAATGCAATGAGCAGCACAAGGGGTCCAAAACAAGTGGCGGTGCCTCTTCATAAGAAGTTTACCTACAACAACATAATTTGCTGCATTATCTGTGACTATTTGCACCACATTCTGCTCACCCACCTTCTTCAACACTTCCTCAATTACCTCACAAAGATACTCAACATTTTTTGTTTTCCCTGAAGCATCAATTGATTTCAAAAACACTATGGCACCTGAGGAAAAAAAACAATTTAGTACAATCATAATTTAAAAAATTAATCCCTAAACAAATAGTTTACTACTAGTAAGTAGTAGTACTACTACTAAGTACAAGCTCTACAATTACCTGATGAGGAGACAAGAAAATTAAGCAGTGTTCTATTTCTTCTGTCGGTCCAACCATCAATCATGATTGTGCAACCCTTCCTCCATTCCTCACGTTGCTCCTCAATTGCAACTTCTACATCAGTCACCTTTCAGGTCAAAATCTGACCTTTTAGCTCCTCATCATTATGGGCTTTGGATCTTGAACCACAAACAGTAACAACATCTATCGCAATCTGCCAATAAGGAGACTTAAAACTAATTTAATAAATACAATAAGTATACTATTAAGTTTTACTTTCAACTTTTAAAAATTAATATAATGAATGTGGCATATTCTTGCGTCTTAAAAGCAAGAAAAATAAGACATAGAAATTAAAATAATAACAAGTACCTTGTACTAAATGGAATGTTGTTGTAGAAAATCAAATCTTCAAGTGCCATTTTTGGAGCCTCATGCTTCTCCTTATTCCAAGCCATGCTCTCAAGCAATGGTTGGGCACTCGGAGTCGTGTGTGGAACAAAAATGGAATCTAGTGTGGATTTCTTCTTACGAATTCGAGGCCCAATGGTCATATTTGCACTTGTAGTACCACTACTAGATGGAGGTAATGGAGAACGAAGACTTGAAGAGCTCTTTCTACCCAAGTTTGCCATTTCTTCATGTTGCTTCTTTCTTAATTCTTTTTTCTCTTTATGGGCCTCTAAATGAGTTTGCATTTCACGTATAACCCCCTGAGTTGCTTTTTGGCATGGTTTAACATCATGCCCTGATATATGTGCAAGGTGATATTTCAATCTGTTAATACCTCCCCCATTATATTTAACATGACAATGCCAACATGTAACTACTTTTTTTGAGCTCAAGATGACATGTTTCCAAGTCTTATCCCTTGCTACACGAATAGGGTCTGCATTTGGGTCAATTGAAGGTCTAGATGAACTACCCTCAAGCTGAGACATTATGCTGTTGCTGCGATATATCATAAATAAAAAAAATAAGCATCTACAATAATGAAAATCAAAGAGTAAGGCTTCTTACTTTTCAAGTTTTTTCATCAACATAAAATGTAGCAAATCTAAGATTCTGAAAACAAACAAATGTAAACAAAATGGAAATATGAAATTTGAATGTAAAAAATTCATAAAACAACACAAAAATGTAACTCATCTCTTCAAAATTGCTCCACAAATGAAGAAATGCAACTCAAATTTATAAAAGCCTATTCCAAATGCTTCTTTCAGCTCCTCTCTAGTGTGAGTACAAACTAGAAATTAGCACGAACAATCAACAATCAACATATGAGAGCCAATCGATTTGGTAATCTATTTTCTAAAACCCCTATATTCTTCTCCCAAGATTTTTTTCTCTCTTCTAAGCCTTTGCAAATGATGGAATGACCTTTTTAGGTCTTAGAGAAGACATAACCAAAAATGAATCATTAAAACAATTAAATTTTTTTATTTTTTGCTTTTTGTAAGTGCCGGACGCGGCAGAGTTCGGAGCATGGGACTTGCTGAGTCTACCAAGTCCTAGGACTCTGCGAGTCCTGCAGGACTCGGTCAGGACTCGACTGAGTCAGCTTGTAGAGTAAAAAAGGCTCTGCAAGCCTGACTCGGCTCAGGACTCCCAAAGTCTTGTATCTATGATTATTATTCTTAGAATTGACATTGGGGGAGAGTTTTGTTCCTCTACCTTCTCCCATTTCTGTGATCAACATGGCACAAAGTGCCAATTAACAACACCCTTCACCCCTCAGCAAAACAGTGTCGAGCGTTCAAACCGCATAATCATCAAAATGGCCCGGTCTATGCTTGAACACGAGTAGGTTCCAAAGAAATTTTGGGTTGAAGTTGTCCACGCTACTGTCTATCTTCTCAACCGCTCGCCTACAGTGGCTATTAAGAAGTAGACTTTGGAAGAGGCCTGGTTAGGCCGTAAGCCTAGAATCAGTCATCTTAAAGTTTTTGGCTCCACTGCATTTGTTTGGATCCTTGATGCTAAACGCGCCAAGTTAGATGCCAAGAGCTAGAAACTTATGCTAACTGGCTACAGTGATAATCACAAAGCCTACTTCCTAGTTGACATCGAGACTAATCGTCTCATCTTTAGTCGTGATGTGGTCTATGACGAGGAACGAGGGCCATTTCAACTCTCTCCTCCAACTATGAATTTTGAGGATCAGTCTCTCCAAGCTCAAGACTTGGATATCCGTCTCCCATTAGGTCCACTTGATGAGAGGGCTTCAATTGAGAAGGCTCCACCAGTTTCTTCTCCCGCAGGCTCACCTAAACATGGAAGCACACCACATGATCTTGCTTAGGATTCATCCAATCTTCTATTTGATGATAATGATCCCATTGTACCTCCTGCTTCTGATGTTAGCACTTCTACTTTCCGACCTAAATGATGGGCTAAGACGATTGACGATCTTCATGATGATGAGCTCATCGAGGGTAGAACTGCTTGGAAGAAGAGCAAACCTTCGGACTGTGTAAATTTTGCTCTCATGACCAACATTCATAGTGTGTATGAACCTCAAACATACATAGAGGCAAAAGGGATACCTGAGTGGGAAGAAGTTATGCAGATTAAACATTATAGATTCTTGAAAAATAACACTTGGGCTTTGTTAGATCTTCCTTTAGGAAAGAAACCCATCGATTGCAAATGGGTCTACAAAGTCAAATACAAAGCTGAAGGCACTTTAGATAAGTACAAGACTCGTCTTGTTGCCAAAGGCTTCTCTCAGCGGGAAGGAATTGATTATGAAGAGACCTTTGCTCCCACTGCAAAGATGAGCACCATCAGATTATTTCTCACCATGGCGGCTCAGTGTGACTAGAAAGTCCATCAAATGGACATAAAGAGTGCTTTCCTGAATGGTGAGTTATAGAAAGAAGTGTACATGACACAACCTCTTGAATTCAAGGTTGCCGATAAAGAACACCATGCACTCAAACTGGTAAAAGCACTCTATGGCCTCAAACAGGCTTCTTGAGCATGGTACATGAAAATTGATCGTGGTTTCCAGAGGAGTCCTTCTGACTCAAATCTGTATGTCAAGACTACTGGCAGTGATATCACCATTCTGGTTATATATGTTGATCACTGGTAGTTCCAAATCTTTGATTCAGAGAATCCAACAGAATCTTTGTTAGTATTTTGACATGACCGACCTTGGACTTCTTCACCACTCCTCTGTGTCAAGGTTTGGCAGTAGTCACATGGCATCTTCATCTCTCAATCTAAGTATGCAAGGGCTCTACTGGACAAATTCAGAATGCAGGATTGTAAACCTGCATCTACACCTATGGAGTTTGGTCTAAAGTTATCAGCCAAATCTGGTTATTGTGTTGAGAATGAATCTGCATTTAGACAACTAGTGGGCAGTTTGATCCATCTCATCGCCACTAGACCTGATCTGAGCTTTGCAGTGAGTTACATATCTTGCTTCATGATAGCTCCCACTTCAGATCATTGGGTTGCAATGAACCGCATCTTGCGCTATGTCAAGGGCACTCTTGATTTTGGCATCCTCTATGGATGGACCAAAGATGTCCAACTCATCGGTTACACAAGCTCAGATTGGGCATGTCTTCCGGGTATGTCTTCAGTTTGGGCACAAGTGCTATCACTTGGACTAGTAAGAAGCAGCAGGTCGTATCTCTTTCCTCAAGAGAAGCTGAAGATATCGGGGAACTGTCAAAGCAGGTTGTGAGATAGTTTGGCTTTGTAGGATGCTTTTCGACATCTATATGTTTGAAGCAGACTCTTCACCCCTCTTTTGCGACAATCAAGTGGTCTTCAAACTTGCCAAAAATCCAGTCTTCCATGAGCGCACTATGTATATTGACATTCATTGTCATTTTATCCGTCAGCTGGTTGAAGATGGATCTGTGGATTTGCAGTTCATTCCTACAGCTGACCGGACTGCTGATATTCTCACCAAGTCCCTACTTCTAGAGAAGTTTGTCAAATTTAGGGGGCAGCTTGGTGTCATTCATAAGTTGACCATTAAGGGAGGGTATTAAAATAATATCTCCCAAGTTAGATTATTTCTATTTTTAATGGTCACTTCTAGATAATGAAAATATCTTGTATAATAGATTCTTTCTATTGTTTGTATGTATCTTTTGAGAAACATCTCTTTTGTAAGCTCTATCAAGTTCAATTCGTTCCTAGTAAATAACTATCCAATATTTTACCAAATATCTGTCTTACACATAAAAATTCCTGCAAATTTGACAAAAATAGTACCATTATAAAGAGCTCAAAAATTGCTTTCTAGTTGTTGAAAAGTGAGTCTCAATGGAGTCTGTTGTGAAGTTATGACCAAAAAATCTAGCTTTTGAGATCCAATTCCCTTGACCTCTTGATCCTCAACAAAAAAGTATAAATTTTAAAAATGATGAGAAGTCATTTGATTGTTTGAGATGTCACTCCTAAAGCGCAATCCACTCATTGGATCACTCTTTTGATGTGGCACATAATAGTACATTGGAATTGGAAACTGGAGAAATCACATAAATATGGAAAAAACGAAAGGCCAAATGACCCTCTGGTACATGACAGCCAACTCATCCAATTTTGAGAATTTGCAAAGTTTTAATTCATTTCTGCATTATCAATCAAAGATTGCCATGTGGCACCTTAATTGTCAACTACTGCCGGTGGCCTAAACAAACAACCTTTGCCACTGGTAAACTGACAAGCAAACCAATACCTGACCAACAAATAGTTGTGATGCAACCAGCGCTAGAGGATAAGCAAGGACAAAGTGAGGGATTGACCCTCTGACTTCCCTGGGCCAGTCACTTTTGCATCCGATGTGCTACCAAGTAGGTTGTGCGTTTGTGCACATGCTATAAAGTGTGTACTGGGTTTATAACAGAAAAGGATCCTGTTTTAGTTTTCCACAAAGAATTATAAAGTGCAATCAGCTCTAAGATATGCCACACTTGCGCATAGGTTCCTTTAGAAACCCTACTTTATCCTATACAGACAAAATCTCCCCTGGAGAGTTTCACAATTAATTCCACGTGAACAGTTTTCTGTTGTCTCCAACCTCCATGATATCACGGGAGATAAAACGACAGGTACATAAGTGAACAATAATAAACTCCACAAGCCAAAAAGAGGACACGTGTATGTCAGTGCTAAGAAACACTGAAAGAAGAATATCCCAATATTGTATACAAACGAGATAAAAATACCAAATGGTTAATGAGATGGGACATGGGGATTGGCATGGGCTTCTAGTTATTCAGATTGAGGAGACAAACTTGACATTGTTAATCCAGGGGGTATGGCATAGGCATTGGCCTCTAGTTAATCAGATCAAGCAGACAAACTTGACATGTTAAACCAGGGGGTATGTTACTTGCTTTCCCAGATTTGCATATTCCTAATAATTGCTGTGCTATACACATACTTGCTATTTGCTTTAGGCGTGTAGTCTAAAGTGCACTGCATTCACTTCATGTAAATTAATTTTAAATAATTGAGATGGGTTCATACAGCACTTACACCGCATGGTGATAATTAGAAGAATTAGGTGGTAAGAAGATTAATATTCATAATGATTGAATTAATTTGAATATTCTGTAGTTGAATTTGGATTTTTTTCCTTGGGGCGTGGAGTCTATTTTTGTTGAATGATTTTGATGATGTTAATCTTGTTTTTTGAGCTGACGATCTCCCAATTTTCAAGAATTTTGTTTGTTTTCTAGAATAGGAAAAGTTGGATTATTTATGCAGCATGTTGTTTTTGTGTATTTTATATAATTTCCTTTTTGTTTATTTGCAGGCATTTATAAAGAAGAGTGATCACGGAAGAGCTAGATTGGGTTTCTCATTTTTATTTGTTTGCTTTATTGGTCTCGTGGGTATTATTTTGGGGTACTACTTCCATTCGTGAATTTGAATCCACAAAGGTTGAGGTTAGCAAAATTTGTGAGAAGCATGCAAAGAAGCATCTTGATTGCCATGGAAAAATCATGGCTGCAGGTATTTGTGTTTTCAGACACTGCAACAAGTTAAGTTTGCCCACGATCAGGAACGTTTGAGGTCTGCTTGTTTCTCTGGCGATCTTGTGGGTCTCTGTCATTTTTTGATTGGATAAAGAAAATATGGATTTTGTGTTTTGAAACCTCAGCCATAAGACAAATGCCTTTTCAGGAGTTAATCATGACTTGACATCAAATTGCGTTTTATAGTGTAAGGTTGGTTCTACATCTTTGTATTAGGGAGTTCCTATTATGTAATCTTAATTGATTCTTTTACAAGGCTTGCTGAAATTTCTTCAAGTGTTAATTACTGTAACATGTTTTATTATATGTATTTGTATGAATTGGTATACACCCAACAAAGCTTTTGAACTTTTTTGGACTTGGGCTATTACAGAGGTAGATTGCTTCTTAGTCACGTTACTCTATTGAGGGGAAATGAAATGCCTTTTAAGGAGTTAATTAAGACATGGCACCAAATTGTGTTTTCTAGTGAAGTAAGATTATATACCTGTGTCAGGGAGTGTCTATCATTTATTCTTCGATGGTTATTCTACAAAGCTTGCTAAAGCTCCTACATTGAGTGTTACTTGTATAAATTGGTATCTATCCAATAAAATCTAGAACTTGCCCAGACTTAGCCTTTTGACTCTTATTTTTGTGGCCCATTAAGAAGCTATGTTGGTGCTTAGTCTCATTTTATTAAACATTTGATGCCAAAAGATGAAATGCCTTTTAAGGAGTTAAGAAAGACATGACTTTAAATTGTATTTTTCATTATGTAATCTGAATTGGTTGTTTCACAAAGCTTGCCAAATTTTCTACAAAATTTTCTATAAGTCCTACATTTATTCATGTTTTGTGTTTTATATGTATTTGTATGAATTGGTATCTGTCCATCAAGGATTTAGAGCTTACCTAGTCTTGGGCCTTTGATTTTTCTTATATTGCAACTAGTTGTAGTCAGTCCATTCATGTATATTACATGTATACAAACAATGGATGATTCAAGCTAGACGAGGGGTTCCTGAGAAAGTCTGAATGGAGAACACTATAAACAGATATTGTTCTCCTAAAAGACTAGCAACACAAACAATTTAGCTAACTGTCAAGAACTGTCTTGCATTGATACATCTTCTCATACACAAATCAGTGTACAACTTAAGACAATGTAACTGGTTGATTTTTTTTTAAAATGCAGTCCTGTATATTTATTCATACTTTATAAGCAATTGCAGTTATTTGTTTACTGCACGAACTATGTTAATCTCGTTGAATATTTTACGAGTGACGTGATTATTTTTATATCGGATTTTAACGAGTCCATTTGCCAAGTTGGATTATGTTATACTGAATCGGTTCACTTATGAGGGGTGGTAGTGCAATTGTGACGATTTGAGTGATTGCTATTTATATGGGTGATAAATGATTTGTAATTTTTCATATTGCACTAATAACTTTAATAATATGATGTTAAACCCATAAAATTAGAGGTAAAACATTTGGCTAAATTTATGGATCAGTAGGGTTGCGGCTTGGGGCGACAGTTAAGTTGTAGTCGTGGTGTTGGTGTTCTTGTCATCAAGGTGTCGTGTGGTAGTGCTGAATGTTTAAATGGGGATCAGGTCTCCCATTCGTAAGCACTCTGATTTGTAACTTAAGGTTAAAAGCATTCACTCAAACAAAAAATTTAAAAAATTATAAACACGGCCAATATAATAGGAAGTGCCCAATACAAAAATTGAAGTTGTTTTGGATTAACCCAAAAGATAGGTGATAAATGAAAATGTGTTTTTAAATGAAAGGTTGGAGGAAAACAATTAACACAACATTTTGAGTGCTGATTTTTTTGCATACATCAAAATGATGAAATTGCACTTAGTTGATGATTACAAATTTTTTGGAAGGATATGAAATCATTTATGTTGAAACCAAAATTTTGAGCCACAGCAAAATTGTTAGGGAAATTTTAGAAGCATTAGGTTGAGAATTGAATTGATTTTGGAACTACCAAGGTGAAAACAAAATTGTCGCTTACTCAAAATTGCTCACTGTTCTATTTCCCAACTTGCTAGAGATGGTTCGGAGCCCCCAATGATTGTTGGTTGCTGTTTTTAATAAAATGTGGCAATTTCTTGCTTTTACAAGATATTTAAACTATTTTATGGGTCACACCTTTGTAGCATGGAGTCTTTTGGTCTCATTAAGTGACGAATTCTCTCTCACATCCTTAACAAGAACATTCACCATCATTAAATAATTGAATAACTTGGTAAGTCCAAATTTGCGGTATTAGGACTATCTTGATTTATAATCTTAATACTATTTTCTTATCTCATCTTTCTTTCTTTTTTCTTTGTCCTTGGAGGCTTTCCTTGACCAAGAATTTGTGCTACACCCAATGTGGATTGAAATTCCCTCAACTTCCCAATAGCTAGAGATGCATTTAGTGAATATTATTCATTTGTTTGAATTTTTCAATCCATTTTTAACCCTCTTCTGGATGACTATCTCTACACATCAAATTGGACGATTTGTTAAAAGAGTTAGGTTTGTTGAGGTCAAAATTACCTCATAGTAAAAAGTGATATATATGATAAACTATTGTCCTATCTCTTTAGCGTTTGTTGATTATGGCCCTCTAATAGTTGCACAAGTTTCCCTTCAGTTATGCAGGGAACCCTATGATTCCTTCCCATCTATATATAGGACAACCCTCTTCCATCCCCCACACACATTTCCCCACACATAGGAATCACTTGAACTTGACTACCAATTTAAAGATGGAATTGATCTCTTAAAGTGGGTATCCATTCCTTTCCAAAATGCACATTAGAAGTTATACAAAAGTTGAATCTATTTAAATTAGTTATTAATCGTAAATCAGAATGTACACACATGTGTGTAAAACCAACTTAGACTACATAATTTATGCATGAAATAAGCAGACATATCTAAATCTATCCTCCACAAAAACAACAATGTGCTCATTTTGTTACAATTAAGCCTCCTACAAAGTCTTTTGAAAATCTATGCCATAGAGATGAAGGAATCGACAATTTGTTGCAATGCCAACTTCTTGTTTGTCTTTCTCACGGTGCACAATAAATGGTTTCAAATATATCATTTTGCTTTAAAACCAATAAAATCATCTAATAATGAAGGTCAACAATGGTCTTAGAAACATCCAAATGGCTTGATAATGTTGAGATATGCACCACTTTAAAAAAATCTTTGTATTTTAACATAAAATTTTACTTAGTAATTAATCGAAGACATTAAATTTTCATAGTTTCGAATATTGAATATATTTAGATTTGATTGTATAATAGTTTGTATTTGCTAGTATATATCTCCAAAATCTTTATCTTGCTTGTAGTCCTTTGCAATGTAGTAATTTAGTAATCACCATTTATCATACTTGATAACTAAGTGGAATTGCTATTAAAAGTAAAAACTATTTCAGATAGTTATAACTAAAATTTTTCAAATTCTATTTATAATAAATTATATTTTGTTCCAAATAAATTGAACTTCATTTCAAAGTAGTCTCATTAAAAATAAAAAATAACCAATCTTATTATGTCAAATAAATTGTACTTTTTTTTGGTAAAGATTACATTTTAATTAAGAGAATATTAAACACAAATACACCAAGAGGACTTCCAAATAGCTATAGCCATCAAGAGATATAGTAGGGGAGAAAACCATTGGGAGTAACTATAGTAATACCCAAGATCACATTAGGTGAAATCAAAACTCTTATCAAAATTACTATTTCTCTTAACCAACAACCAAAATTTATTTTATAATATAATTCATTTCAATTATGAGCATCCTCCAACCCAAATCATAGGCTAGATCTCCATCTGATTATTTGAATGCAATCCCTTTTAATTATAGAAGAAAATGCATCAATCTATCACTATCTTAACCAATTCTATCAATCATTGTTGCACCTAAATTAACTTGAGTAGAGACATTAGTAATTGAATCTATAAAAAAACACTACGAGGATGATACCACTTACAAGACCTATTAGGCTCCCCTATAGGTAGCATTCAATTGCTAGGCTAAGCTAGTGAGGCATTGGAAGGGGATAACTCTAGTACATTTTTAATTTGCACATTTGAAGAAGAAATATAATTATTGGGGTCTAGAATGCAAGCGTGAGAAGATAGAACATAATTTAGGCATGTTCTCTAAGGGCCATATCTCCTATTATAGTTATAAATAGATAAATGAGATATATTCAGTAGAATATGACATAATATTGTGAAATATAATGTATTAAGAATATATGATATAAGGATATATAAGGAATGTAATGAGTACATATTGATATATGAATACAAATAATTTCAAATTTGATCTATTGTGTGTATATGGTATTTTATTCAATTTACAATGAATATAGGATCTGAAATACCTTTCCTTGTTACCTTTAATAAGATTGAGTTTGAGGTAAGATTGCAACAAAAAAATTCCTTTGAGTACAAAATTCTAGTTGACATCCCTCAAATTTCTTGCTAACAATTATTAATGTTGAACTTAGCCTCAATAGTTTCCATGAAAATACTCCTACTTTTATACCAAACTTGCATTAATTTGTTTTGATACCCTTGCAAGATACAATATGTTTCTCAAGTCAACTTTGCTTAGGATAAACAAACTAATATTTTAGGTAGTCACAAGGAAGGACATAAAAATTAGGGGTTAGCTCATATGAGCCCAAAACTCAAATAAGAAGGTAGCATGAATACTAGGTTGATTCTAAATGTTCCACCATTATTCCTAGATTACCATAGATAAATGGCACCAAAAAAGGGGTAATTAGTGCATTATTCACCATTGTCATAAATGATGCAAATTGAAGGCCCATGAAATTCTTTCTTTTTTATATTATTTGAAGTGAGCCATTTGTTTTGGTGAATCAACCACATAAACATCTTATAATTTGGTTAAACAAATTTATTCCAAATCCTTCTACACCAAGTATATTCCTTATTCACTCTTTTTTTTTTTCACTCTAGAAGACCACATAATAAAAACCTTTACAATCATAACCCCAAGCAACATTATTTATTTCCTCCAAAGAATTGGAACGGTGACTCCCAAGAATATAAGCAAAAAAAAATCTCTCATAAAAAAAACCTGTAGAGTTCCCTATATGTACTTGTGATCCTAGCTATTTCAGCTCCTAAACCTAGAGATAGGTCATCAAACGGAAACCCCTTATGGCCTATATGATACATTTAATCATCAACCCAAGGACATGGGCTTGAAATGGGTCAACACTGTATGTGCACCATGCCTTTATTTAGGTTATTGTCCCATTTTAATGAAGAATAATTATAGTAAAGCCAAAGACACAATTTAAGTAAAACATACACAATAGATTAACTAGCTTGAGACAATAACAAATAATAACAAACCAAAAATATAATCCTACTTAATCTCAAAGTAACTTAAATCACATCAAAACTAAACTAATGAGAAACTGTATATGTTGCAGGAGCTTCATGCAATAACTACAACAACATTACGCAAGAACTAAATCACAATCTATAGAACTAATTATCTAATCTAATAAAATAAAAGTAGAGAACACATATATGTACCTCAAGTGGGCCCTCTTGAGGAACAATGTAAGCATGATGAACAAAATAAATAGACTAAATCAGAGCTCTACATACTTATTCATGCATTCTGATCACTGGAAAAAAAATACTATATCTAGTTGAAAGGAATGTATACCAAAAGGATGCTAACCATTCTAGTTAGCCTATACTCATTGACCTGTCTCTACTAAAAATGATTAGTTGGTGTAGATAACTCAATACACTCTTCTAACAAGGCAACTAATCCCCTATTAAGTAACTCATAATTGAAATGAATTATATTATAAAATAAATTTAGGTTGTTGGTTAAGGGAAATGGTACTTTTGATAAGAGTTTTGATCTCACCTAATGTGCTTTTGGGTATTACTATAGTTACTCCCAATGGTTTTCTCCCCTACTATATCTCTTGATGGCTATAGCTATTGGAAGTCCTCTTGGTGTATTTGTGTTTAATATTATCTTAATTAAAATTTAAACTTTGCCAAAAAAAGTATAATTTATTTGATATAATAAGATTGGTTATTTTTATTTTTAATGAGATTACTTTGCAATGAAGTTCAATTTATTTGGAACAAAATATAAATTATTATAAATGGAATTTGAAATTTTTTAGTTATAACTTTTGATAGATGCTCCTTGTACTTCTCTTCATGGGTATCAACATCATGGATAGTATTCCTAGCTTGTTGGTTCCTAAATCAATAGAATAGAAAGTTCTAAGAATATGCAAAGATCTATGCTCAAACCTTCCAATTGATTTGGCCAAAAAATGGGATAAAGAGGGATAGGGAAAGAGATATATAGTAGGGGGAGAGATAAAGAGATAAGGATATTG
This sequence comes from Chamaecyparis obtusa, assembly GCA_027943335.1. Lineage (NCBI taxonomy): Eukaryota > Viridiplantae > Streptophyta > Pinopsida > Cupressales > Cupressaceae > Chamaecyparis > Chamaecyparis obtusa. The sequence goes on from BSBK01004655.1 coordinate 42,505, forward strand.
AGGAACCAAAAGGTATGCATAAAAATAGATAAAGGGGGAAAATGAGAGGGAAATAACAAAAGATAAATAGAGAGAGAAATGTACAATAGGAGATATGGAGGGCATGAGAGAGATATTGATATATAGATATAGAGGGTTATATATATGTAATAGAGTATAGATAGAGAGAGGGAGAGATATGGGATAAATATTAGTAGAAAATAAGAGAGATAAATATAGTTGGAATGATAGAGGGTGAAGACACATTCATATATAAAGAAAAAGAGAAGAGGGAGAGATTTAGAGACAGATAATTAGACAAACAATAATAAGTAGATTAGATATACATAGGAGATAAAGAGAGTGAGAGAGAATGAGGGAGAGACAAATATATGAAGGAAGAGAATGAGAAATATAGAAATATATGGGTAGAGAATGAGAAAATAAGAGAAATACAAAGAGATAGGTAGGGGGATATTGAGAGAGATATTGAGATATACATAATTCATCTAAAGAATATAATACAATCCCTTCAAAAAATGGTTGCATCAAAAGAATCTAATCAAAATCCCTTAAGTTGTTTTATTGTGACCACAAACCAATGAGAAACAAAATGTGCATAACCAAATAGTCTACAATTACAGTGCCAATAGCAGGAAGATAATGTGAGACAAAAGAGTTCACAAAGAATGGAAGATGGTTAAGGAGGTAGAGAAAGGTGGAAAGGTTGAGAAATAACTATATGAGAGAGAGAGAGAGAGAGAGAGAGAGAGAGAGAGAGAGAGAGAGAGAGAGAGAGAGAGAGAGAGATCTAAATAAGACTAAAAGGATCTACAAAGAGAGTTGGTTCCCAAATCAATAGAATGGAAAGATCTAATAGTATGCCAAATTCTATTTTCAAACCTTTCAATTGACTTGGCCAACGAATGGGATTAGTTGGGCCGTGGTTAACTTCCCCTACACTTTAGGCTTTGCAGGACCTAGGCGGGTGCACCTATTCACCAACTAGATCTTTAAGTGGATGATTTTATAGAAGATTGTATCTCCTATCTATATTATAATTCTAGTCAACATACAAGCACCTCTTGCAATTGGAAATATATCTTTGACTAAGGTGAACTATAGTTAAATCATAAACAAGGTTATCGATGAAATGACAACCACACACACTGAATATCCAACATAACACATTCAACTATCTGGCTTACTATTACTTGCTATGAATTATACTAGCGAATGTGTTATTCACACATCCACTACAAATGACTACAATTAACATCCTATTGTCATTCCCACCTCCATTGTCTATTTTGTGAAAGAGAGTTGGCACCCTCGTAATATTGGGAACACTTCTTTAGGTTCTTATGCATCTCCAAAGGGGTGATCCCAAGACATCAAATCTTCACACTGGTCCTTCTGATGATAGGATGGCCATTGCTATCTCCTTTTATAGAATTTTTAGTCTCCAAATCTTGATCCTGCAAAAAACCATCAACAATACACAAATTCAATCTAATCGTTTATGAAGATATCAAAAAATTGGTACACTGGACAAAATATAAATTGATCAACAATGAAAGTGACCAATAGGTGTTGAATTTGTACCACAACTATGGATTTCACCAGGTCCTCCATGTGCCAACCTCATACAAATTTAGTGAGTCAGACATCATCTCAAAAAATGAATGACCAAAGGGAAGAGGAGCATTTGGATCAAAGACCTCATTAATGCATAATTTTTTACATCCTGGTGGGATTTGGTGGTTATGGCACATTACACCCCATCCCACCCCATCCAAAACACCTCTACCTACCAACTTTCCATCCACCAGTAGGTCCACATTATCCCTAGCCACAAAAGCATGGACATCCCCATCTATGCGGTCCTTCTCAGTGACAGTTACCTATAATAGTAAAGGTGTAGGCACATGTAAACCCATGAGCTCGTAATGTTAAACTGAGAATCCAACTAGATAAATTGACAATCAGATATAGCTCAAAAAACAATGTGAAAAGATTACTTCCATTTCTTATTTTCCCGACCTTCTGATTTGTTAGATGCTTTTTGAATACCGTTCACCTTGTCTAAGGCAAGAGGATCCCCATTAAGTTCTACATCTATCCAATTTTTACTCTTAGGACTTCCTTTTATGTCATCATGCTGCAAAAAATCAAAGCAAGTTGACACATAAAAACCAAATCTTTAATGAAATGATAAAGTAAAAACATGTATTGCATTTTGTAACACCAATCATATAATTGCATTAGATAGGACATAATCAACACAGTGGATTCCTAGAACAAATATCACCATCACCTTTGTCATTCCTTCCTCCCCACAACCCCTTATTTTTTTCGCAAAGATGATGATGAGGAAACTCAATATCCCAAAAGAGATATACAAAATATGTCCTTATTCCAAAATAACACTATTTCCCCCCAAAAAGAACCAGAAAGAGAGAACAGTAAAACATACCACTTCATCTGTCTCTTCCATGTTTAAATTGCACTTGATAGTATTGTTGACAATGTCACCCTAACATGGTCCATAAGAGAATTTTATAAATTGGAACTGATATGGATGGATTAGTGGACAAATTCAAAATGCATAGAATACAAGCAATATATCCAAGGATGACAACTATATGGAATTGGAAGATACATACTGCATCATCTCCTAAAATGGCACTTCCATGCTCGACCTAGACACTACATGTCGATAGAGGTACACTATCATTGTAAATCACAACTCCCTACCCTTTCCCACCATAAATAAAATGGTGACCACCCTATTAGACTAGTAGGGTACATAAATTCTGAAACATAAATGCATGCTAACTTTTAGTAAAAAATACATGGAGTAACATATTCAGTTTATGGACACAAAACCTCTACAATAGAATAATAACATGCCTCCTTTGTTGATCCCCCCCTCCTTGAGATACAATTTTTCTTTCTTCTTATCCTCCCTTCTCTACATCTTTCTAGAAGGCCACCGTGAACATTTCTGTTCTCCAAGGTATGGTGCAGGAGGTGCTATCACTGGTAATTCCATTGCTCCTTATAGATTCCTACTATAAACTTCTAGGGGGATACCCTACGACAACCACATTAAACATTAAACATTAAAAAAGAAATGGAGCTATCTGTTGGGTGTCCGGTAGTCGCTGGTGTGGCACCGATCGATTTGACTAGGGTTTTGTCTCCTCTTGGAGGCTTTCCTGGGAAGTTGCAGGCCTCAAAGGTTGCTGGAGATTCTAGGGTTTCTTCGATTGCTGGTGCTTTGTCATCTGTTGGGGCATCGTTGGTGTTGTTTGCTAGGGTGTCGCAAGTTGCTGGTGCTAGGGTTTTGCCTTCTGTTGGAGGTCAGTCGTCGGCAGGGAAATTACAGGTGTCCCTAGATACAGGAAACTCTAAGGTTTCACTTGTTGTTTCTCCTATTGCTGGTGCTTCGCCATTTGCTGGGGCATCTCTGGTTGCTGGTGCTAGGGTTTTTCTTTTTGTTGGAGGTCAATCATCGGCGGGGAAATTGTAGGTGTCACTGGATGTAGGAAACTCTAAGGTTTTGTTTGTTGTTTCTTCTGTGCATGAGGGTGGGGTGAAGGGCCCTTGGGTGGTCTTTGCTGAGCCCTCTGCTTCTTCTAGGGATGCTGCACTGTTGAATCCAGGGGCCGCTTGTGGGCCTGTCCTTGTCTCTTCTCCTTTATCCATTATGGTGGATTCCGATGTTGAGGAGGATATGGCTCACAACATTTTTGTTTTCTCGGATCATGCCTTGATTTGCAGGTTTAGGGGTTTTTGGCGCAACTTACCGAAGCTTTATGAATGGATCTCTCATCACTGGGAGCCTGTCCTTGAGGATACGATGCATATCTTCCCCTTGGCTAAGGGGTATTTTATTGTGAAGTTTGAATATTCCTCGGACATGAATAAAATGCTATGTGATCATTTCTTCAGCTAGGAGGATCAATTTATGCTCATGGTTAAACCTTGGCACCCCATCTCAGATTCCTTCACTCTGTTCCCCATCTGGGTTTGTCTTCCTTACTTACATCTGCATCTCTGGATCGATTCTCTTTATGAGGAGATTGGTAATGCTCTTGGGGAATTTTTGCTGGTAGATAGTACCTCTTCTAATATGTACCACTCTACTTATGCTCACATTCTTGTTGATATTGATCCTTCTAAGGGTCTTCCCGCATAGATAGTGATCAACTCCTCCAAAGGAAGCTGGACGCAGACCCTGGATTATGAAGGGTTTCCATTCAAATGTCGTAGATGCTTTAATAATAGGCATTTGGATGCTCAGTGTGGTTTGGGTAAAAAGAAATCTGCTATGTCATGGTGGAAGGGTGCCTTGGCTCATCACTATTTGGTGGAGAAGAAACTTGTTTCACAGAAAAGATTCTCCCAAGTGGTAGTGCAGGGCCCCCCTCCCTCTTTTGTTGGTCAGGATTCTGCTCCTGGGAGTCTTCCGGTAGCCGGTGCTTCGGCTAGGGCTTTGGCTCCCGCTAGAGGTCTTTCTGGGAATTTGATGGCATCGCTGGTTGCTGGTGTTGCTATTGATGGTGTGTTGCTAGCTGCTCGTGCATCGCCAGTTGCTTTGGCTAAGGTTTTGTCTCATGCTGGAGATTTTTTTAGGAAGTTGTAGGCTTCAAAGGTTGCTAGAGTTTCTAGGGTTTTGCCGGTTGCTAGATCTTCATTGTCTAATGAGTCATCACTGGTTGCTTTGGCTAGGGTTTCATCTTCTACTGGAGGTTTTTCATCAGTGAGGAATTTTTAGGTCACACAAGTTGATGGAGATTGTCATCCTATCTCTCTGGTTGTTTTTGGTTTGGCTGGGGAGGCAACACTTTTGTCTTCTCCTGGTGGTATGGAGGTCGTGGGTCCTATTTGGTTAACTGGTTCGGTGGCTACCTTTGTTGGTAGCCAGGATTGCTCTAGCTTGGCTGATGATACTCTGATTTGGTAGGTTGAGGCGGCTAGAGTTGAAGAGGGTTGGATTGTTGTCAAAGGAAAAAAATTTAAGAAGGCCTCCTCTTCGTTTGATATGACTCTTCGTTCCCATCAGAACGGTGCTCCAGGAAAATCCTAGTGTTGGATTTATTTTTAGTTTTGGGTTGTACGACAGTTGTTTCATGCTTGAATCATCCAGGTTGTGGGAGCCTATTGTAAAACCCTCTCTTGGGTCTTGACCTGTTTCATTTAGTGGGCTTTTGTTGAATATCTTTAGTGACCTTAATGTACAGGGTTTCAAGGCCCCTTCAAAACCTGCTTTTACCTTTATAAAAAAACATTAAACATTAAACTTTACATACACATGCATTGGATGATTAAATTGAACTTAACAAAGTTTACAAATACAAACTTCGTATGAAATAATGTTGGGACGACGTGGTACTATAATGCACTCAACCACGATGCCATATACATGTTTTGCAGTGTGATTACAATGTACCTAGTATTCCTCTATTCTTGCCTCTTTTTGAATTAATTTTTTTCTCCTCCTTTCCAACAACCTCTTTGTCCTATTAGAAGAGTACATTGGATATTTCTTCTATGGAATTTCACTCAATTGAGGACCCTTGTCTACCAACTCAACTGAACCCTATAAACTCCCACCACAAACCATGTCAGAAACACCCTAACATAGTAGTGTACAATCCCATCATTAAAAAAATAATGCCAAGGATTCATCAAGATTATAACCATAAGTAGTGGCCTCAATTACCTTTTCAAGTACACACATCATCGGTCACTAAAAAATAAAGCATGTACAATGCATTGCTAGATTACCTTTACTGTTGATGGACCTCCATCATGCATGCTGACTTTGTTCCTCCTTGCAACATCCCTCCTTCGATCACTTTTCAAAGACTACAAACTACCTCTATGATCTGCCCCAATAATAGCCTATCATAACACTATTGGTCAGTTCACAACACATTATCATGCATTTAAATATCACATCACACTTGCAAAGACATACAAGAACATAGTACATGTGATAACTGCTGACTACCTTTCTGAGAAGTTTCTTGTGTTCAAAAAAATGCAAAAGCCTCTTCCTTCTCCTTAACTATAGAATTGTTGTAAACAAGCATTTCATCAATGATATCTTTCTTTCCTTCCTCAGGGAGATCATCATAGCATTGTACACTTTATTCTATGCATACTCATTCACTCACACATTTTTTTTGCATACTATACCTCACTGTCATTTGGTAGTCTATGTTCATCTCCCTCTTCTTGTGGTATTTCTTTAATCTCTCAGGGACACCTCCCCTTTGCGAGTGCTGTTTGACCTGAGATGGCCCACACATTCACCCTAGAATAAATGTGAGGTTGTTCTTTACTAGCTTGTGCATGTTCAACTTGCATAGATTCCAGAACCTATGACCTCCTCTATTTGCACATGCTCCATACATTCACAAATAGAATAGTCTATCTCCCAAATGTTCTGTTCGATGATACATGCATTTCCCACACACAATTTTGGTTCAAACAATCAAGCACCATACCGACCTAAAGAAACTTGAAACACACTTATCCACGTAGCTACAAGGAACTAATGACAACATGAAGTCTATGGCCGAGAAAGAAAAATGAGAAAGGAGAATATTAACTAGACCTCACCTTTGGTTGGGACATGTTCTCCCTTTTCTGAGAACTGGCTGGAACATTGTGCCCTTCGCTATAATCATCTTCCGTGCTCTCTTCATCGTCCTCATTAGATGGAGATTTCACTAAAAAATCAAACTTGTCCTTGGAAGTATTTTAATTTCTTTCAACATCAACCATGAGCTCTTCCACCCCAACCAATGCCTATTTTCCTTTCTGAAGTAAATCAATGACACTTCGTTTATTGTATTGTCCAAAACCCACGTATGACAACTTTTGTACTTTCAAAGTAGGTGAGAACAAAAATTCAAGAAATAATTATGACTTGCTGTTACACCTATAATAGCAGCCCTCCTCTATACAGGAAATAATGTAATTCTAAGCCCCCACTCCATCCCATGTATAATAGTTTCACATCCCATTAAGCATTATTTTTGGGTTGGGAATCCAAAGAAAGTAAATATACATTTTCATCCTCCAATCCTACATTAACAAAACACCTTTCATATGCCCTAGTATTGGCCGATTGAGCCCAATCCAATCCAACATAATGGGTTGGGAGCCCTATAAACTAAATTTCAAGGTTTCTTCCAACTTTTCTTTCAACCGACCAATCATATCTATCCACATATAAATAAGGAATTGATTACTTGGATTGGTGCTATAACCTATTGGAGTTTGTGAAAAAAGAACCACACTACTAAATGTGCATTATCAAACTCAAAGAGGGAGAAGGAATATTAAACATAAGGATGCATAACATGCTCATTACAGAGTGAGCACATAAATCATGCCAATTAAATAGAAGAATGCATAACAAGTGTGTCACAAATAGTGGACATGGAAAATACATCAATTAAACAAACAGGTGCATAACATGTGTTAGAGAGAGTGGGCATGAAAAAAATATCATCCTTTCTGTTAGAGTAAAGTATTAATTATATTAATTAACTTTACTCCCTTCTTAAGATGTCAACTCTTTTTCTTTAGTTGTTTATATTTAAACACACATGCACTAGTTGATTTAAACTTATGCACTAGTTGTTTTAAATATAAACTTGCATGCATTAGTCTTGTAATAATTTAACTAATTATTGCATGCACTAGGGTTTGCCTTTGTAGGATTTTGATCTCCTTTATAAGGATGATCCATTGTATATTTTATTCATTCATTAATTGAGGATATTTTCTTCATATTTTTGAGTCAAACCCTTGTCCTCTTCTTGTCTCTACCTCCTTGTAACAGGTTTTTGTATGCAGGTGATCTTTGGGTTTTGTGGATTTGTATTGCTCAAATCCTACATGGTATTAGAGCCTAATCTGCTATAGCTTGTTCGTGTTTGAAGGATTCAGAGATCAGAAATTCATCTATTTTAGATTAGGGCTTTTTTTTGGTTTTTATTGAAATTAGGGGTCCCTCAATTTTGGTCCACTTTGAACTCAAACAGACCTCACCATTGAGCTCGCAGCACCCAAAAACCCCTATTTCGATATAAAACACATCAAATTTGGACAACTTTGCATTTTGGGGCATTTTTTGGGAGTATCAAACAACCTAGCACGCTTTCTGTGGTAGAATTTGTATGGATTGACATGCTTCCCGATGTAGAATTCTCTATTTTGGCACACAAATCAAGGCAAAATTTTACTATTTGATACACAAATTAAGATCAAAAAATTTGGCACACAAATCGAGGCAAAAATTTGAATGGTTTGGCACAGATCCTGAGGTGCGCATGCAATTTTGCAATTTTTTTAAAAAATCTTTTTGGCCGGCGACGACCATTTGGCTGTCAAATTTAAGCCAGGCAAATGTAGTTTTTAACCCCTGGTCATATGGCGATGAGGGGCCTAGAATTTTAGCCCTAGGGGGCTTGTATGCTACGATGGTCATTTGGCCATCAATTTTAAGCCCATGAAGTGCTGATGTTAGCACATCTAGACACCTTTTGGGCCCTCCGAAGCACTCGATGGTTTTTTGCTCATAACTTGAGCATACAGTGTTGAAATCGGGCAAACAAGATATCGTCTGAAAGTTGGTTCTGAACTCTATCCAGATCTAGAGGTTTGAATTTTTGATTTTGCTTTTTTGATAGTTTTGTTTACTGTCAAAGCCATATGTTCAGTTTTGCACTCCGAAAGCTCTATCTTGCGCATCTGGACTCTATTTTGGGAAAGCGAGATATCGTTGGAAAGCTTATTTTGAGAGATTTCTATTTCTATGAGTCATTTTTCTTGATTCTTCTCCAAGTTCATTTTATTCGGATTCTTTCATTTTTGTAGTCTGGTGGATATCTTGGATGTTATAGGTCCTGGGATCTCTTCCCTTTGAGGGATGGCTTGTCTTAGGTTTTTATTTTGTTTCAGAAGCCTTCACTCTTCTTTGAGCAGTGTATACTTCACTTTTGTAGCATTCTTTTATGCACATGCACTGAGATAAAGTGTCATTCTATTGCATGCTTGGAATCTTGAACATGTTTATGCTATTTGTACTTGCACTCCATTATAAAGTGCCACGAGGGGGTTTGATGTTTGCCTTTGTTTTCCATATACCTTTGTCAAGTGAGTGTTCCTTCCATGACATTAGCATCAGGGTATCTTTATTTGTGCTTGTGCTTTCTATGCACCTTCAATGTTCCTGGTTCTTCACAATGCAGTTCTTATTGGCACTCTTTTCAGTGTACCTATCACCTCTCTCTTGTCAGCATTATGGGGGGTTTCTATTGATCATTCTTCTACTTCCCTGGTTTGATAGTGTGAGCTATGTATTCAGTATTTTTTCCTATGTACTAGGCAGATGTAGTGGCTGGGTACCTATGCATTTCGGTGAGATGGATCATTTACCATATAGACACTCTTTCTTTCCTATTTTTAGAGGCACTCTTCCATCTTTGATTGATCAATTCTTTAGGCTTTGGTGTTTTATACCATCTGTATCTTTGAGTTCAGTTGTTTGCCTTTGTTTGCCTCCTGTTTCGAGAAGTGTCATTTGAGGGCACTCATATAGATTACAGTCTTCTCTACCTGGTCATCCTCTATTTCAGTGGAGGATCTTCAGATTAGTAGTTACTTCTTGATAGAGTTTGCATTTTCTTGCTTTAGTGATGTTCTACATGTTCATTTTTGTTCGTATTTTCTGAAACATCCCTAGTTTTGGAGGCTTCTTTAGTCCTTCATACTAGTCTTTGTCTCTTTTTGGAGTAGAGTTTTTCCCATGTGGTTTTCTCTATTTTCCCACTTTATAGAGACTCTTTTTTATACATGGGTACCTCATAAGGCCATGTTGTCGGGACCCATTTTTTGCTCTCAGCACTGTAGTTTCCTTTACTTTCTTCTTGCATTGTTTGTGCTACATTGTTGCTCATCTTAAGGGGGGGGGGGGGGTGTTAGAGTCAAGTATTAATTATATTAATTAACTTTACTCCTTTCTTAAGATGTCAACTCTTTTGCTTTAGTTGTTTATATTTAAACACACATGCACTAGTTGATTTAAACTTATGCACTAGTTGTTTTAAATATAAATTTGCATGCATTAGTCTTGTAATAATTTAACTAATTATTACATGCACTAGGGTTTGCCTTTGTAGGATTTTGATCTCCTTAATAAGGATGATCCATTGTACATTTTATTCATTCATTAATTGAGGATATTTTCTTCTTCATATTTTTGAGTCAAACCCTTTCCCTCTTTTTGTCTCTACCTCCTTGTAACAGGTTTTTGTATGCAGGTGATCTTTGAGTTTTGTGGATTTGTATTGCTCAAATCCGACACTTTCCATTCTTATCTTGGGGACCATACAAAACTCATCTTGGCATAGATGAAAATTCCATGACATCAATAACTACATTGATGAAATATATGCTATTTTTAGAATGTACTTGTGTGCATTCCAATACAATTATCAAGTGGGAATACCTTGGTCATATAGGAAGATTGCAAGGCACATGGTTGTTCTACTAGATAAAATCATGCCCTGCACATAAAGGATATTGAGGAGTATAACCTCAATAGCTCCATTCTAGTCTATACAATGTATGATTTTATCTTATTAACAACTAAAGGGGTCAATCAAATGACATATATAACATATATAATCATGTCCATAAACATGAATTGTACCATGGAAGTAATGAAAGCGAGACACCATATAAGAATGTGTAGCGAAACATACATAATTAATAGACAATCAAAATTGTGAATGAATCGAGGATAAGAATGTTGACATATAATTTATTGACATTCCTAACAATTGCCAAAGCGTCCTTGTAATTGAACAACTTGCATGTACAACTAGTGCTAGACAAAGTTTACAACTAATATTCAACACAAGGCACCACATAGAATCCCCGTATTCCCCAAATCCCATAAATTTTGTGTACACTACTAGCCCATGAAGGGAGCACAATCACATACACCATAGGGAACACAACTATCTTATTTCCTAAGTAGAAGAAAGGAAATGTATATTATGAGTACAAAAGTGACAATGTTTCAACATGTCTACTCACTAGATGTTTTGAGGCCCATCAATTGACAACTTGTGTATATTTTGGATACAAAGGCCCGCGTGGTAAAAATAGAGTTAGTGCTAGTCATATTTTGAATTGGCAAGTTAAAAAGGTACCAAATCATTTATTTTCAAGATTCAACAGAATTGGACACAATGTTGTGCTACAAAAACACTTGCATAATTATACTGTCAATTGACATACATAGCCAACTATTCAATACCACTTTAACCAATAATTTAAAATATTACTAACACTAGTAATACATATGACCAACAATATTTGTCAATTTTCTATGATGCTATAACTGTGCATAAGAAGATGTTCATTTCATTCTAATGATTTATTCAAAATTCCAATCTAATGATTTATACAACTAATATTTATGTGTTAAAACAAATTTTCTAGTGTGATTTCCAAATACATCTCTCATATGAAATGTTCCTTATCTATCAATGCATACTGTTAAGATTTTTAGGATCATTGCAAATGTAATAGCACTATCTCATTGTATGTGTTTTCCAAATGCAACAATCTCTTGCGTTTATATTGAGAATTCATTATTTTGTAATTAATATAATGACAATTATACATACATACATACATACATACATAAAAACATACATACATACATACATACATACATACATACATACATACATACATACATACATACATACATACATATATATATATATATATATATATATATATATATATATATATATATATATATATATATATATATATATATATATATATATATATATATATATATATACATACATATATATACATATATATATACATATATATATATATATATACATATATATATATATATACATATATATATATATATATATATATATATATATATATATATATATATATTATATATATATATATATATATATATATATATATATATATATCTCAAGAGTATTATATTAATTTATCTAATATTTATATTATAATAATAATAATAATAATTTTTATCAATTTAACTATTTAGTTATTATGAGAATAATTATAATCTAACTTTATATATACATATATATCAATGTATATAGTAATATCAATTATTATATATATTGATATATATGAATATATAATAAATAATAAATAATTTCTCATAATAATCATATAGCCAATATTATTTATCTGACTGATGCTACAAATATCAACACTCCCTCTTAGCTAGGGAGGATAAATCAATCCAATGTCAACACTTATGACACTAGGCAACATCAATCAAATGATGTAAGCAATAAAGGAATCATCCTTAAGATGTAGTCAATAGAAACATAATCTCAATATGTGGATTGCCTCCATCGATGATTCTATCCACAAGTTCTCAGGTGGATTGCCTCCATCAGTGATTCTATCTACAAGTCTCAGGTGGATTGCCTCCATTGGCGATTCGATCCAAAAGCTCTCGTGTGGATTGCCTCCATCAGTGATTTGATCCACAAACTCACGAGCTTTGGTGTGGATTGCCTCCATCAACGATTCTATCCACAATCTCTCGTGTGAATTGCTCCATTGACGATTCTATTCACAAACTCACGAGCTTTGGTGTGGATTGCCTCCATCAGTGATTCTATCCACAAGCTCTCATGTGAATTGCCTCTATCGGCGATTTTATTCACAAAATCATGAGCTTTGGTGTGGATTGCCTCCATCGATGATTCTATCCACAAGCTCTCGTGTGAATTGCCTCCATCGACGATTCTATTCACAAACTCACGAGCTTTGGTATGGATTTCCTCCAACGATGATTCTATCCACAAGCTCTCGTGTGAATTGCCTCCATTAGTGATTCTATTCACAAACTCACGAGCTTTGTTGTGGATTGCTTCTATCCGTGATTCTAACCACAAGTTTTATCTATTATGATCGGTTTTAGCCATCACAAGATGTCTATCACAATAGAAGGTCAAGTTATTGTACGATCATCACCTTACAATAACTTTAACAAATACAAGTGATAATCATTTGGATGTCGTCACTTCGTCATGATTTACACAGGGGAAGGCCCATTAAAACATTCATGATTTATTAGTATAATAATCAATTATATCAAGTTTACCTTAGAAGTGTTTCACCTTCAATAGTGAACTCCCTCTCAATCAACAATTCATTTACATGCATCAAGTATTTCTCCCTTGAATGTAATTATCTTGTGCTTCTGTCTTGAAGGTATGTCAGAGAGAGATTAGCAAATAGCTCACTAAACTATCTCGACCGAAATACCAATGATAGAAGCATACAATATTTTACTAACCAATAGTATGGCATTAATTAAGAACTCAAAAATTATGTGCATTAATAAAACTTGAAATACTTATCTTTTATAAATTTCAATTATTTCATTCTGTAAGGTGAGCCCATATAGAAAATATCATGCAAATTCAAAGAATGATGTTGTCATTCTCGAACATTACTTGAATTATTTACATGACTTGTCTTCAATATCCAAAGGTTCTATACACTATTAAAACCTTCAATTTGATTGGATCTCCCTTCAAGTGGTTAGGCTTATAAAGAAGGAACCTCACTTTTTACAAATTTATTTTTTTATAGACCCATACATAGTCAGCCTTAACTTTTGAACTTGGAATTTTCTCTTCAATCGCTCTAGTGAGATTCTTGTAAATTTGTTTATCACCAACATATCCAAAATTTAGCAAAATCCAATGGTGCATTTGTGAGATATGGTCCTCGTACTGAGATTATATTTCTGAGACAGTCACACATTCACCATCAATAAACTACTCTTTTACATTTGCAACTTGCTCTGATACCATGTTAAGATTTTTAGGATCATTGCAAATGTAATAGCACTATCTCATTGTATGTGTTTTCCAAATGCAACAATCTCTTGCATTTATATTGAGAATGAGCCAAGAAGAGACATGTCCCTTCATGGGACATGTCTATTCATTATTTTGTAATTAATATAATGACAATTATACACACACACACACACACACACAATAATAATAATAATAATAATAATAATAATAATTTATCAATTTAACTATTTAGTTATTATGAGAATAATTATAATTTAACTTTATATATACATATATATATCAATGTATATAGTAATATCAATTATTATATATATTGATATATATGAATATATATAATAAATAATTTCTTATAATAATCATATAGTCAATATTATTTATCTAACCGATGCTACAAATATCACCACACACACACACACACACACACATGAATACATAGATATATAAATACATGCATGTATACAAGCATATATATATATTTGTATAAATAAATAAATGAATATATATATATATATATATATATATATATATATATATATATATATATATATATATATATATATATATATATAATGCCCATGCATGATATTATATGGTTGGGGTGCCTTTTCTCCATGTGCCATGTCATTTTATTCTCTATTAGGGTTGATTTGATAGTTTTCTTGCCTCTTATTCTTCGTGTACATGTTATCCCACGTTGTAATAATACATGCCACACATTTATTGCTATTGATTTATTCTTTTAGCCCCTCTCTTATTTCTCTTCAATCTGTTGTCTCAAAATGAAGCACAAATAGTTCATAATGCGACATGTAGATTAGGGATTTTACATATTTTATTGTTCATAACACAAGATTAGGAATTTAACGTTGATAACATGATAGGATTTTTCCTTCTTGTTAAACCATTCCCACTTTTTTTTGGTAACCACATAGTTAACTCAAAATCCACTGGAAAACATGCAGTTACCAGTATTCATCTTTCCTAACTATAACATATTGTTTTTTCGCAGTCTACACAGTTGCAGTTGACTGTATAAGTCTGTCCTGATAGTAATATTTTCTTTTCTGGTAGTTAACTATTCTTGTTTTCTAGTGCTCCCAACCTCCTCCATTTCCAATCGCCATTTGTCTTTGTTAATCTCTATTTGATTGAATATTGAAGCCATTGTCATGGGATCCACACCCAATGGATGCCCATGCATGTTAATGCATGGCTTTTGCACCTTGTGTCCATGTACCATGCCATTTTTTGCGTTAGCATAGAAGCACCAGCATAGATGACCCCTGGATATGTATGCATGTATATTATTTAAATGAAAATCACCATTCAAGGATTGCTTCTAGACAAGACCTAGGAGGGATATCCAAAAATATAAAAAACTAGGGACACATATGATATGGTACAAGGATGGAGGTGAGAACACCACTCGCATTAAAGTGCACCATGGTGCCAAGATAGACAGTAGAAGATTGAAACTAAAATAAATGGATACTAAGATTGTAGTCCACATTGAACATCACATTGAACTTTGTTGGAGAAGAGCAAGAAGTTACTGTCTGACCCTTATTGAGATGACATTTACTAATAAATAAATAATAAAAAATAAGATACAACATGGTACTAGTTAAAACAAAAACAAAATATAAACTAATTATTTATATTATTAATAAACCATACATGTCAGAATCACCAATCAAAATATATAGAAGGGAACAACATTCTTATCCATTGGTAGGAATAACATAACAAAATTCCAAAAAAAAGAACCTTGTATCAACACTACATAGAATCCTCAAACCTGTTATCACAAAGCACACAATGAAGATTTGATTTCTTTTCAAAAACATTCTTGTCAAGTTGAATATCATAAAAAATACCATTTTTGTAGGTAAATTTAGATTTATGATATAATGCTCTTATGAAATTAAGTTGGAACTAGTGTTTTAGGGAAAAATTATAAATTTCCCAAAAATGGGGACATTGCAATTCCAGAACCATTTTTAATGACAATGACACAATTCATGGTAAGGAATAAAATTCAAATTGGATGGAAGTGCCGATTGTCAACTACATAGCTACATCGTTTGCATTTCAAAAAAATTCAATGGCAATGGCATACTACCTACTAAAGATTTAGATTCATAGAGAAGTTCACCTAAACACTCATCAGACTGAAGAAGGCACTGAAAAAGTCATATAATATTGTACCTATATACAAACCATGTCTGCCAATAAATTATACAAAAATGATGCTCCACCCAAGCATACAGGTCCAAATACTATCAACAATTCTGAAAAAAATAGCTAGCACCAAAATATATCACTGCCCATGCTAATTGTTGTCCATCGATGGATCTTCCCTCTTGTATATGCCAACTACGTATTCTACACCTAAGGAGTGCAAATGACTCAAATGATACAACAACAATGCAATTGGTTGAAATATTTCGTAAATCTTTATGAAAGTGCAGTGGGACTCTCAACCCATGCCTATCAAATACAATATCAATTTTGTCTTTCTTATATTATACATCTTGCAAAACCACTTTCAATATGATTCTCATATTTTTTTTTTGCTTCAACATTGATTGGCGGAAAATGCATACCTCATATACCTCACCACTATATAGGTCGTATGACTTGATGGCATCCTCCAAAGTATTCTCTGGTAGGAATTGTTCGTCAACATAAGCCTCCATAATTTGTCTTAGGTCATGACTGGATTGCAAAAAGTTTGTGCATTGTGACAGAAAGATAGATACAAGTTGCAATGAATATATGCATCGCCTCTTCGCATAAAGAAGGTTTTTCCTGATGACTTCAACAATACAATCTTGAACATTCATGCAAGGTGTGTTTTAAAACCAAACTTGTTAGATAACTGAGAGGTGGGGTGAATTAGTTAGTTCTAGTTATCCTATAGTCCCAATTGTCCTAGATGTATATAATAAAACTTTTCAATCAAATTATCAACTTGGTAAACTATCAATAACAACTTTCTCTTCATCTACCGGTTGACAGTCAATTCAATACTCTATTTACCGATCAGACTAAATATGCAATGTGTAAAGTAAAATAACAATCCAATCACATCAAATACACATAACAAATATATTTTAATGTGGAAACCCTATTAGAGGAAAAACCATCTGGGACCGGTAACCCAAAATAATTCACTCTTCTGAAGTGAGCTCGATTAGGAGCCAACCCTGTCAAAGGTTACAAACACACTGTGAGGTGTGACCTAGTTAGATGATCTATCACTAACAGTTCTCCCTTGACCAACATTCACTATGGGGTCAACAAGAAAACCAACAAAATTCCTTGAATGCCATATTGAAATACAAAAAGATTGTTAAGTCCACTCGGTTAAGAGATTTTGCTGTAACAATGGTTAAACTGATACAATAATGATATGATTCAAATACAACTAAGATTTGTAGATTTTTAGATCTATTCTAAGCTCAAAATACCTCCTCTGATCAATATTCAATTCAATCCTTCATATCCTCCAACTTATTCAGCTCAGTGAATAAACCCCGACGCTTGGTAATGCCTATAGTTTAGCTCGATTCTATCTGTAACTAGTTTGATGAGTGGTGCATGAAAATTATCCTTTCACGTGAAATCTCCTGTAGTGTCAATAAGCTCTAGACTCAATAATGAATCTCATGTCTCTTTAAATAGACTTCATAAACCATTTTCTTATCATCCGTTAGATTTTGCCTCTTAATCTCCATCGTTCCTTTTTCTGCTTCAAGCTTCCTTGGAAGATGTGTCTATAACATGTTTCATCCTTGTCCATTTGATCAATCTTGAATTTTGTCAGCCGTTAGATCATCATAACAAACTTTATCTTTTACCTCAGAATCATAAGCAGTTGTCCAGCTCATCAATTTAGTCGGCTCTTATAAACTTTATTTGTTTCTCTTACTTAGTCAATATAGAGTGTGTCGGTGATAACTAACTCGGTTATTACTGTTACTCGGTATACACTACACTAGCTCGGTGTATACATAAATATTCAATTACCGACCACATAAACTTGTTCAGTTCTGATCTTCAATACATAACAAATTCATGTAATACAATCAAGTCAACAACATGATGCCATAGACTCATCAATAAGTTACCCAATGTATACCTTAGCCATATCTTCCACATCCATCTCATCTTCATTTAGATATCTCATTCCTTTACCATTTTTCTTCTTCAGGTATTTGTAACTATCATGATAAGTATAGTCAAAACTAGTTGATATCAATAACACTACATTGACTAACTTAATTGCCTTACATGTCACTTTAGTAGCTCGGTGATCTCTAATCACTGTCTTTCACTTGTCCATTCATTTCATCAAGATATTCAAACAGTTGTAGATCATCAATCTCTCCCTTTGGCATTGATGGCAACACAATATGAAATATGCCACAGAATACCAAACATCTTTATTAAAACTCTTTATAGATAAATGTTGTAGCTTGGTAATCTCTCCCTATCTTGTTCATTTAATATGTTTAATCACTACACACCATTTCATGCAGACTCTCCCTGCGGATTTGTTCTTTTGCTTATTTGATTCTTCTCTCCTATTGGATAGGTATTTCATTGATTTATTCTCTCCAAATATTTCATTGATTCCTTCTCTCCCTTTGACAATAATTCCAAAAAGAGTAAACAAATCTGTAGCAACCAAAATATTATCTATGGTGTTCGGTTCAGATCAAGTACCTTCATGCACCAATATACAATGTTCTTTGTTCCATCTTTCACAATCTTTAGGAAATCTAAAGTGTGAAAAATATGCATCAACATCATTGATATTATGATAAAGTATAGGTTGATGCAACCTCTTGATCACCTTAGTGATTGATAGATAGGGGATGGACCCCTAGTCTAGTCCTCAAGTACTCAAATGTATCCTTTGGTAAGGGTTTAGCAAATATGTTTGCAAGTTGTTCTTTTGATTTCACAAACTCTAGTTTCACTTGCTTTTCTTGTACTTGTTCTCTCAAGTAGTGATACTTAATAGATATGTGCTTATTCTTTGCATGCATCAATTGATTCTTATAAATGTTTATAGCACTTGTGTTGTCACAATATATTATCACTGGATCAATGATCTCTTCATTTATTCCTTCCAAAAGTTGTTTTATCCATGCAATGTTTGAACAATTAGTAGCAACAACAACATATTTTGCTTCGGCAGTAGATTGAGAAACACATGCTTGTTTCTTGCTTATCCAAGTACTTTCACCCAAAAAGAATGCTCCATCGGTAGTGCCCTTTTAGCCATCAATATTTCTAGCCTAATATGCATCAATGTAAACTTGTAGTTCAAAATTGCCGTCTTTCTTGTACCATAAACCATAATTCTCTGTGTTTTTCAAGTATCTCATAATCCTCTTAACATTAGTCATATGTGATTCCTTAGGATTAGCAAAAAATCTTGCTACAATCCCAACAACATGTGCAATATCCAGTCTACTATGCACAACATACATCAGTTTTCCAATCATTGATATGTATAATGTTTGATTTACCTTAGTTGACAGATCATCCTTTCACAATTTTCATCTTGTGACCATTGGTGTACCTACTGGTTTTGAATCTTCCATTCCAAATGTCTTCAACACTTCTTTGATGTACTTTGATTATGTAATGAATATCCCTTCATTTTGTTGTATAATTTACAAACCAAGAAAAAATTTAATCTCTCCAAACAATGACATGTCAAATTCCTTTCTCATTTCATCAGAAAATGATTTGCAAAGATTATCATGTCCTCCAAATATGATATCATCAACAAAAATTTCAGCAATAAGAATCTTGTCATCATTTTATCCTTTCAAATACAAATTTCTATTGTCACTTGTTCTAAAAAATTCAATACTAATAAGATATGAATGTAGTCTCTCATACCATGCTCTTGGTGCTTGTTTCAGTCCATACAGTGCTTTGTGCAACTTACATATCATGTTTTTCTGATTTGGATGAACAAAACCTTTAGGTTGTTCAATGTAAACCTCTTCCTCAAGCATCCCATTAAAAAATGAAAATTTAACATCCATTTGATATACTTTGAATCCTTTGTAGGCAGCATATGCAAGTAATATTCTAACTCCTTCAAGTCTTGCCACTAGTGCAAAAGTTTCACCATAATCAATACCTTCTTCATTCATACCCTTTACATACAAGTCTTGTTTTGTTCCTAGTGACTTCACCATTTTCATTCAACTTATTTATGAATATCCACTTTATTCCAATTAAATTTTAATCATTTGGTCTCGATACCAATGTCCATGTTTTGTTCTTTAGTATTTTCTCAATTTCCTCATTCATTGCTTTAATCCATTCATCATTCTCAAGTTTATCTCTAACATTTTTAGGTTCAAATTCAAAAACTAAACATGTAGTGTTTTTCAACTTACTTCGTGCCATCATGCCAACTTGCTTAACACTAATAATCTAATTTTGTGGATGGTGTCTTCTCACAAATTTTTCTAACACTTGTTCTCTTCTTTGTTCATCAGTCAGTGTAGGATCAATATCTTCCTCGGTATCTACATCTTGATTTTCAGTATCTATAGGCTAATGCTCGGTGTCTTCATCCTATTGCTTGGTAGCTTCAACTTGTTGCTCGGGTAGAATGTCAAGTTTCTCAATGAATGTATATCTATCGTAGTCTTCTGGTTCGCTTTTTCTTTCTTCATCATTTTTCTCAGAAAACTCATCAAATCTCACATTTGCACTTTCAATCATTTTGTTAGAAACCTTATTCAAATATTTTTAATATTTTCTCTTAGTAGAGTATCCTAAGAATATTCCTTCATCACTTTTAGAATCAAATTTTCCATTTCTATCATCTTTCAAAATGTAACATCTACTTCTAAATATTCTAAAATAACTTACATTAGGTGTGTACCCATACCATAACTCATAAGGTGTCTTGTTTGAATCTTTCTTAAGATGTACTTAGTTTAATGTGTATATATCAGTGCTAATAGATTCTCTCCAGCACATTTGTGCAACATCTTTCTCAATCATCAGTGTTCTAGCATAATCAACTATGGATCTATTCCTCCTTTCAACAATTCCATTCTGCTGTGGTGTTCTCGATGTAGAAACTTGTCTTTTAATTCCATTCTCATTACAAAAGTTAGTGAACTCATCAAAAATAAACTCATCACCTCTATCAGACCTTAAGCATTTTAACTCTTTTCCACCTTCTTTCTCCACTTTAGCTTTATACCATTTAAACATCTTGAAGGCTTTAGATTTCTCTTTCAAAAACACATCTGTCATCATCCTAGAGTAGTCATCAACAAATAAAATGACGTATTTGTCACCATAATAACTCTGAGTTCTCATAGGACCACAAAAGTTGGTATGAAGCAACTCCAAAATAGATTTAGATGAATAGGTCTTGCTCTTGAAACTAGATTTTTACATTTTTTCCATTTGACATTGTTTGCACATGACATGGTCAGGTTTAAATAAGCTCGGTAAACCTCTAACTTTTCTTTTCTTACTGATCTTAACCATGTTGTCGAAATTCACATGACATAACCTTTTGTGCCACAACTACACATCTTCAATTCTAGCCATTAAACACAAAGTTTCAACATTGTCAAGATAGAACAAATTACCTTTTGATTGTTCACCAATACCGACCAACTTTCCAATTTCATCATAGATTTTCACCTTTCTATTTTCAAATGCAACTCAGTGACCTGAGTTATTTAGTTGTGCTACACTCAACAAGTTATAGTTAAGTCCCTTCACCCAATATGCATTCTCACATCTAATCTTATTGTTCAACAAGATAGATCCGTTTCCTTTTACTAGACAATGTGTATCATTTCCCATCTTAACAGATCCTCCATTATAATGTTCAAGGTATTCAAATTTGTCTTCATCATCAGTCATATGATGAATACAACCACTATCAATAATCCATGTATCATTCTTGCTAAATTTATAAATAAGTGCTGTTTCAACATACATTTCTTCTTCTTCTACATCTTCTTTCAAAGCTACAAATACCACCTCAATGTCTTCATTGGTGTCGGTGTCAGTGTCATCATCATCTTCAACAAGGTAACATGCTTTCTTGACTTTGTCTTTGTAGTCTTGGTTAATTATTCTATCATACTGTCAGTTGCCTCTGTGATCTCAGTTATCTCTTCTGTCATACTTCCTATCACCGGATGGTTCATTGTCTTTGTCATCATCTTTTCATTTAGGACACCTAGCTGGAATGTGACCGATCTCTTTACAGTTAAAACATACCAAAGGTAATTTCCCTTTGTATCTTCCTTTTCCTTTTTGCAATCTCCTAGCCATTAGTGCTTCAAGTTCATCAAGTTCATCCTCATCACTTTCACTATCACTCTCATTTCTTATCATGTGTAAACTGCTTGATTTACCAATTTTCAAAGGTGACAAAAATAAAGACTCAACATTCGGTGCAATACTATTATCCTAGTTATTCAACTCAAAAGTAGTCAATTTACTGATTAGACTATCAAGTGTAAGAACGTTACCCAGGGCAGATCTAATTTCATGAATTGCAGAGATTCTAATAGCATAGATTGGTAGCAAGGTTCTAAGAATTTTACTCACAATAGTGTCTTCATCAATAAAACCTCCTGCTCCTCAGATAGCATTGACAATCTCTTTAATTCAGATACTATACTGTGAAATGTTTTCTCCTTCTTTCATCAAAATTTCCTCTAAGACTCTCAGCTCTTGCTCTCAGCACATTTTCATCTCCTCCGTGAACTAGTGTAAGTTTGTCCCACATTTCTAAAGCATTAGTGCATGTCTTGACATCTTCAAATTCTGCATCAGATAAGGCAACATCAATCTCTATCATTTTCATGTTGTGTTCATGTCTATCTCTCAACTGATTAATAGTCAAAGGTCCAGTCGGTTGAATGTAATCATTGCTCAAGTAAAATACTACAGATTCTCCAATTCCAAATATGTGTAACTTCATTCTACTTTTCCATGTCGAGAAGTTGTCTTTGTTCAGCTTTGGCACCTCTCTCTTATACATCTAGTGATCTTTATCTTAAGTCCTTTAAAATTTCCTTCCAAGCAACCAATATGCTCTGATACCAATTGTTAGATAACTGGGGGGGGGGGGGGGTGAATCAGTTATTTCCAGTTATCCTACAGTCCCAATTATCCTAGATGCATATAATCAAACTTTTCAATCAAATTATCAACTTAGTAAACTATCAACAATAAATTTCTCTTCATCTACCGATTGACAATCAATTCAATACTGTGTTTATGGATCAGACTAAATATGCAATGTGTAAAGTAAAATAAAAATCCAGTCACATCAAATACACATAACACAAATTTTAATGTGGAAACCCTGTTAGTGGAAAAACCACTTGGGATCGGTAACCCAAAATAATTCACTCTTCTAAAGTGAGCTTGGTTAGGAGCCAACCCTATCAAAGGTTACCAAACACACTGTGAGGTGTGACCAGGTTAGATGATTTATCACTAACAGTTCTCCCTTGACCAAAATTCACTATGGGGTCAACAAGAAAACCAACAACATTCCTTGAATGTCATATTGAAATACAAAAAGACTATTAAGTCCACTTGGTTAAGATTTTTTTTGTAACAATGGTTAAACTAATACAATAATGATTTGATTCAAATACAACTAAGATTTATAGATTTTCAGATCTATGCTAAGCTCAAAATACCTCCTTTGATCAATATTCAATTCAATCATTCATATCCTCCAACTTATTTAGCTTGGTGAATAATACCTTGATGCTTGGTAATGCCTGTAGTTTAGCTCAGTTATGTCTGTAACCAGTTTGATTAGTGGTGCATGAAAATTGTCCTTTCACATGAAATCTCTTGCAGTGTCATTAAGCTCTAGACTCAATAATGAATCTTATGTCTCTTTAAATAGACTTCATAAACCATTTTCTTATCATTCGTTAGATTTTGCCTCTTAATCTCCATCATTCCTTTTTCCGCTTCAAGCTTCCTCGACAGATGTGTCTATAACATATTTCATCCTTCTCCATTCGATCAATCTTGAATTTTGTTAGCTGTTAGATCATCATAAAAAACTTTATCTTTTACCTCTGAATCATAAGCAATTGTCCAACTCATCAATTTAGTCGCCTGTTATAAACTTTATTTGTTTCTCTTACTTAGTCAATATAGAGTGTGTTAGTGATAACTAACTCAGTTATTACTATTATTCGGTATACACTACACTAACTCGGTGTATACATAAATCTTCAATTACTGACCACATAAACTTGTTCAGTTTTGATCTTAAATACATAACAAATTCATTTAATACAATCAAGTCAACAACATGATGCCACAGACTCATCAATAAGTTACCCAATGTATACCTTAGCCATATCTTCCACATCCATCTCATCTTCATGTAGATATCTCATTCCTTTACCATTTTTCTTCTTCAGATATTTGTAACTATCATGATAAGTATAGTCAAAACTAGTTGACATCAATGACAATACATTGATTGATTTAATTGCCTTACACATCACTTTAGTAGCTCAGTGATCTCTAATCACTGTCTTTCACTTGTCCATTCATTTCATCAAGATATTCAATCATTTTTAGATCATTAATATCAAACCATGGAAGAATCCTAAGATAGAACAAAGTATATAGGTTGTTCCCATTACATAATAGGGATTCTGATATAGTAGTTTCTAGGCTTCAAATCCATTGATCCAAAGAATAAACCAATATAGTAAATCTGACAATTCCTGCTACACAATCACAACCATAGATAAACAAAGATTGCAATATGTAACACAATGTGTGAGAGAATAATATAACCAATGTTCCATTACCTCTAGTATGTTTTATTTTTTTAAATTTGCACGATGGGAAAAGGTGGCATAACAAAACATATGGGAAAAAAGGCATCCGGTAGTAAAAAAACCCAAAACAAAAGCATTAAGGAAAACATGACACCAGACAATAGTACATTGTTTATGAAACATTCCTTCACATTGAAATGTTAGAGCTTCAAACCCTAGAAAAACTAATACCTTGGTTTTAAGAAATTTTAGAGTTTGAAACCCTAGAAATAAAGCTCAACTACTAAAGACCCATACTCTCAAAAAGATCCATCTATTTGGATCCCAAGAGCTTGTTACATGGGGAAAACATGCAAAAAATAATATGCTATTTATGAAACATTCATTCTCAAAGAAATGTTGGAGCTTCAAACCCTTTATAAAATTGATACCTTGTTTTTAAGAAACTTAAGAGATTGAAACCCTATAAATAGACTGCCTGGAGGCCTTTTCCTATCGTCCATGCCTCTGTTTTAGTCATCGCTGCTGTTGTAGCCCCTAGGGCCTCCTCTTTTGTTCCTCCCACTGCCGCTGCTGCTGCAGCTGGAACCCTAAGGGATCCTCTTGTTGCCTTTTCTCTGTTCTGACCATCCTTTGGTTTGGTGTGGCGACTGCTTCTGTGCTTATGGTTGTGGGTCATGTTGCTAGGACTTTTGTGGAGGCTTTGGGGTGGGGACCCCTGGGTGTAGCCCTTTTACCAGCTTTGGGGAAGACTGCTATTCACAATTCTTTTCCTATTTCCAAAAATATTGCGGTGGAACTAGAGGAGGAGATAATTTCAGAGATTGATGCTGCTGCCTTTATTTTCTCTTCGCATGGATTGATCTACAGATTTAAGAGTTATTGGCCTTGCTTGCCCGATTTACATTCTTGGATCTCTAAGCATTGGGAGCCCCTTATCACTGGTACAGTTCACATATTCCCTATGGCTAAGGGTTTTTTTGTTCCTAAACTTGAAAATGTTATGGATAGAAAATTGATTCTGTGTGAAATTTTTTTCAGCTGGGATGGCCGCTTCATGTTGATGTTGAAACCCTAGCATCCTGACTTCTCCCCATCTTCTGAATCCTTTAATAAGTTTCCCATTTGGGTTAGGCTTCCTAATCTCCCTCTCCATCTTTGGGTTGATTCTCTTCTCAAAATTGTGGGGGATGCTCTTGGGGATTTTGTTTTGGCAGATGAGAAATCATCTAACTTGCTTCACTCCACTTATGCCCGCATTTTGGTGGATTTGGATATTTCTAATGGTCTTCCCTCTATGATAAAACTCTCTACCCATAATGGTAGAAGTTGGATTCAACATTTGGATTATGAAGGCCTCCCCTTTAGATGCCAAAGATGCTTCAAGACTGGTCACGTTTCAGATCTTTATGATCTTCATAAAGTTAATAGGACTGCCTCGTGGTGGCAGCGGGTTTCTTCTCAGGGTGTCTCTTCTCATTACTATACGGTGGAGAAGTCCTCTCCGCGAAGCTTTTCACAGATGGTTGGGCAAGTCCCTGTGTCTTTTTCTCATCCTCATTCCATTCCTACTTCTGGTGCTATTGTGGATGTGGGCAGTCCTCCTTCTTCATCTGTGTGTGGGATGTTCCCTTCTATTTCATCTAGGGAGGCCCCTCCTTTTACTGATGCCAAGTCTTCTCTTTCTAGTTCTCCTGCAGGGTTAGCTGCTAGGTCTGCTCCTACCGGTTCTTCTATCGGGATTGTCCCTCTCTCTGGCTTTCGTTCTTTGAGTGCTGCCTTAATTCTAGGTGTTGTCCCCTCTGGGGGGTCTATTTCTAAAATTATGGACTTCTTGGATTCACAGAATGCTGCTACTTTGGTTGAAGAAGGTTGGTTCAAGGTTAAAGGTAAACATTCCAAGAGATCTTCACCATATTTTGATATGACCCTTTGGTCCCATTAGAAGGGTGCCAACAGAAATCCTAAATCTTGGGGCTTTTTTTTGGTTGGTTTTTCTCAGAGCTCTGCTCGAGTTTTGTTTGTTCGGGGTTGTGGGTGCCTTTTGTTAAAACCCTTGTCTTGGTTTTTTCCCGTTCCATCTTGTGGGCTATCATTATCTATCCTTTGATTCTTCCTATAAAGGGATTTGAGTCCCTTCAAAACCTATTTTCCATAATAAAAAACTAAAAACCCGTACTCTCAAAAGGAGTCATCTAATTTGACACAAAAAATAACATGGTACACGGACAAAAGGAAAACACGACACCAGAAAATGATATGTTGTTTATGAAATGTTCATTCATAGAGAAATGTTGGAGCTTCAAACCCTATATAAGACTGATTACCTTGGCTTTAAGAAACTTAAGAGTTTGAAACCCTAGAAATAGAGCTTGACAACTAAAAACCCCTACTCTCGAAAGGAGCCATTTACTCTAATGCCAAAAATGACATGGTACATGGATAAAAGGTAAGCACAACACCATAAAATAATATGTTGTTTATAAAACATTCATTCACAAAGAAATGTTGGAGCTTCAAACCCTATATAAAATTGATATCTTGGTTTTAAGAAACTTTAGAGTTAGAAACCCTAGAAATAGAACTTGATAACTAAAAACTCCCACTCTCAAAAGGAGCCATCTATTTTGATGCAAAAAATGACATGGTACATAGACAAAAGGTAAAAATGACACCAGGAAATAATATACTATTATGAACATTCGTTCACAAAGAAATGTTGAAGCTTCAAACCCTATATAAAACTAAAACCTTGGTTTTAAGAAACTTTAGAGTTTGAAACCCTACAAATAAAGTTCACCAACTAAAAACCCCTACTCTTGAAAGGAGCCATTTATTTTGATGCAAAAAATGACATGGCACATAGACAAAATGCAAACATGACACCGAAAAATAATACGCCGTTTATGAAACATTTATTCACAGAGAAATGTTGGAGCTTCAAATCCTATATAAAACTAAAAACTTGATTTTAAGAAACTTCAAAATTTGAAACCCTCCAAACAGAGCTTGACAAATGAAAACCCCTTCTCTTGCAACTATTTTTGAACATTCTCTTAATTCATAGTTTTAACATTATGACAAACTTAAAAACATTATTGAACGCATATACTGTTGGCTATTGCCAATGAATTAGGGAGATTTTTGGATACATTTAATATGTTTAATCACTATGTTGAGTGATGTTGGAATTACTGTTGTTGTCATTCGTATTTTATCAGTGATGTCAACATATATTTCTATGAAGAGAACATGCTAGTTATTACAATGTAAAGATACTATACATATGTTTCAGAATGTGCAAAGTCAGTTGTGTGTATAGGAATATGTTTTGATCTTATATCTAAGATTGCATGATGTAATATTGCATATTGGTTGAGTTACAGAAGATTTAGTGAAGACTAGTTACGAGACAGTGACAATGGAAGTTGACAGAGTAAGTCTTTGAGTTTTGGGTATATCTTACAGGCGATGAGGATTCAGTGTATGTGAGATTAATGAATGACAGATAGGGTACTTAAGAATGTTTGATGGTCTGTGCAAGGTACGGAAAGAAGGATGACATCTGCTATGGCGTGTGTTCTTGAGAAGACCTATTTGGAAGCTAACTTGAGAGTTGTAGCATGTATCATGAATGATGAGCATGATTTATGGATGTCGGTCCTTGATTATTGAATTGTAATTATTGTATACTTGTTTTAGATACCATGTGTATCTTAGCAAGGAGTTATGTAATTATTTCTATATTAGGAAAGCCTAGTTGGCTGACCTGATGGTTTATTTTGTAATAGGGTATGTATGTAAGATCTTTTCTTTTGAAAAGAGAATGGTAGAATGAATGTGATGTAAAAGAGGATTGTGGAAGTTGCGAGCTTGTGTCTGTTGGATGTAGAGCAGAGGATAAATTATATACTTCATTAGAACTAATCAAGCAAAGACAGTTGCTATCGTATAGTTCAAAGATTGTGTATCTCTTTACATACACTTGTTGCAAATAGTGAGTTCTGAAGGTGGACATAACCTTCTTTGGGTAGTGAGCCTACCCTTCTTTTTCTTGACTCCTAACAGGGTCTGTCCTCTAACAAGGACTATGTACTGTAATATTTTAATTAGCTCCTAACAGGGCTAGATATTCTAACAAGGATACTATACTCTCAGTACATCATTAGTGTGTGTTAATTCCCACCAGGGTTTTCCCTTTAATAGGGTTTCCTTGACAAAAAATATTGTGTTATTGTGTTGGCATTCATTATGTTCATTTGATTTGATATTACTGCTATTCAAAGTTTAAAAATAATAATCCTTCATACAACTGATTCACCCCCCTCTCAATTGTATTGGTAAATTGTTATTCCTAACAATTGGTATCAGAGCTATTGGTCCTTAGAGAGAAAGCTTAACAACTTGAGGTGATCTTGAATATGGCGTTCTATAGGAAGGATAGTCCAAAATTTGATCCTGAAAACTTTGATAGTTGGAAGAACAAGATGCGAACTCATTTTCTATGTTTGGGCATTGACTACTGGATGATTACAAAGACTCAGGTGGCTATGAAGGCTAAGGATGCATTGGAAAAAGCTACTGATGATGAAAAGAAGATATTTTCATATAACATGGTCGCAAAGGAAGCACTGATCAATGCACTCTCTGAAGTAAAATTTACTGAAGTTAAAGATTTGGATTTGACACACAAGATTTGGGTAAGATTAGAAGCACTATATGAAGGAGACAAGTTTACCAAGCAAGTGAAGTTACATAAATGGAAAAAAAGGATGGAGAAGCTGCAAATGAAGGATGATGAAAACATTAGGGCTTATGTACAAAGAGTTACAAAGGTTGTGATTGGAATTGGAAATTCTGGAGGCACTTATGAAGAGGAAGAAATCATTGCGAAGATCCTTAGATCATTGACACCAGTCCACAAAACCAAAGCTTAAACTATAGAAGAAACTATACCTCTGACTCCAAAATTTAATAGAGAAATGTTGATTGCAAAGATAATTACCTTTGAAGCTGTAGAAATGGGAGATTCTGCACCTAAAGTTGAAATAACATTTAAAGCATCTACACACAGGAAGACAAGGTCTACACTTCCGAGCATCGGCAGTGAGAACATAAAAGAAGAGCTGATGAAGGGTGCTCCCCTTAGTACCACAAACACATAACAGAAATAGAGAAACAACAACAATAATATGCAAGAACAGAAAATTGGCTTCTTATTATCTCCACAAATGTGGAATTACAAACTTTCAGAATTACAATATGCAAAGCCACATGGGCATTCCCTTACAATATTCTGTAAGAAAAATCCTCGAATCAATACCCAGATCTACTACCCAGAACTGCCTTAGACAACACTACGGGCCTTCTTTGTATAGGCATTTTCCACCGCCCGAGAAGGTTCCAAAAATTTAGCCCTTAGGGCCGACCGAACTTAGAATTATTTTATTTTACAATTTATTACATCAAAGTCGGCTCAAAATGAGTTTTGAAACCCAAACAGAAATTTTGAAGAAAAATTATTTTTCGCCATTTCAGGTGACCCAACTTCTGAAGACCATAAGTCATCACCCGTTGACCCGATTGGCTATTATAACCCCATTCTGGAAATGCCACGAAGCGCTCTATAGGCTTGACCCATGCAAAGCACCCATCACCCAAATTTTCAACCTCATCCGGGGCATCTAAAGCTTTCAAAACTGAGTTCAAAGTTTCTGTACCCTACTGCCAATACCAAAAATCTTCAATATCTTCAAAACTAGACCTGATCTAGCCATGAAACTTTGCTGGCAGGCTGATATGACTAAGATGAACCTCCACATGTAAAACCAGAGCATTCCGAGATCGTAAGGCCAACTTACTAAAAATAGCAAGTTTCCATAAATAGCAGCTCTACACAAGATAGCCCTTATTGAATACAAAAACAAAAATATTTTTGGGTGATGCAAGATTGCCCTTACACCCAGGATGCTCCTGCATCAGACACCCAGGGTAATTTGAGAAGTGACCCTGTCACGACTCAGGTGTGCAGAGGAAAACCAAGACGGTTAACCTCCTCCTTTGTTAGCCATGATGAATCTTCTACAGGTCATTTTTTCCATTTGACCAAATACTCTTCATATGTCCTGTTCCTTGTGCTTCTACCAACACGACTGTCCAGTATGTCTTCAATCTCCTTGATATCTGAACTGGTTGCTGGAATACTCCACTGTACTGCTGCAACCTCATCTTCAACACCTCCTTCATGATACTCTATCAAATCTGAAATGTTAAACACTGGTGAAATATTCAGCTCAGTAGGCAATTCTACCTCATATGCATTTCCTGAATCATGCTTCTTCAGTATCGTACATGGTCCAAACTTCTTCATTTTCAACTTGTTATATGTACCAACTAGAAATTGCTCCTTCCGCAAATGAACCATGACTTCATCTCCAACCTAAAATTCCTTATGCCTCCTTTTCTCATCTGCCTTAGCCTTATACTACGCATTCATCTTGGTAATCTGCTTCTTCACCTCCTCATGGATGTTCTTCAAGTGTTCTGCAAAATCCTCAGCTTCATCACTACTTATTTCTCCTTTATCTATCTTTCTCAATTCAGATGCATTTCTTGGACTACTTCCATATACAATCTGGAATGATGATTTACCAGTGCTCCTATTGACAGAATTATTGTATGCAAATTCTGCCTGTGGTAAAATCAAATCCCATCCTGTTGGCTTATCTCCAACCAAACATCTCAGCAAATTTCCCAAACTTCTATTCACCACCTCTGTCTGTCCATCAGTCTGTGGATGATGTGATGAACTGAACTTCAAATCTGTCTTCAAATTCTTCCACAATGTACGCTAGAAATATCCAACAAACTTAGTGTCTCTATCTGAAACTATGGTCTTTGGCAAACCATGTAGTCTCACTACTTCTCTGAAAAACAATTCTGCTACATGAACAACATCATTAGTCTTCTTGCAGGGAATGAAATGTGTCATCTTCAAAAATCTGTCAACTACTACAAAAATTGAATCATGTCCCCGCTGAGTCCTCGGTAAACCAAGAACAAAGTCCATACTAATATCCTCCCAAGGCTTCTCTGGTACAGGTAACGGCTGATACAACCCTGTATTCTGCTTCACTCCTTTCACCATCTAACATACTCTGCAACTCTGTACAAACTTCTTCACATCTTGCTACAATTGTGGCCAATAATAATTCTCACCAACCAAAGCAAGGGTTTTATCATGACCAAAATGTCCAGCCAGTCCTCCACTATGCTTCTCTTTGATGAGATTCTCCCTCATAGAACTTCGTGGAATGCATAACTGACTCGCTCTGAATAGCATATCATCTTGGATGATAAAATCCAGCCATTTCATCCTATCTAGAGTAATGGGTTCTTTACAAGCTTTCCAAGCTCCACTAAAATCAAGATCCTCTGGATACAAATTCTTGAGTTCCTTGAACCCAACCACCTCAATCTGCATCTTTGTCATCAATAGTTGCCTTCTGCTAAGAGCATCTGCAACCCTGTTAGACTTTCTACTTCTGTGTTTCAAAATAAATGTATAACTCTGCAAAAACTCAACCCATTTCAAATGCCTCTGATTCAACTTTCCTTGACTATTCAAATATTGCAAAGCTTGATGATCAGTATACAAAACAAACTCCTTAGGAAGCAGATAGTGTCTCCAATTCTTCAATGCTTGAACTATAGCATAAAATTTTTGATCATAAACAGAATACTTCCTCTTGGCATCGTTTAACTTCTCACTGAAATAAGTAACCAGTTTACCTTCTTGGCTCATAACAGCTCCTATTGTGGTACCACTAGCATCACAATCCACTTGAAACACCTTATTAAAATCTGGAAGTGCTAAAATAGGTTGTTCTGTAACTTTTTGTTTCAACAATTGAAAACTCTTTTCTGCTCCATTAGTCCACTTAAACTCTTTTCTATCCCCTCTCGTTGTTTCAGTCAAGGGACCACAAATACTACTAAAATTTTTGATAAACTTTCTGTAAAAGCTAGCCAAACCATGAAAAGATCTTACCTTAGTAGCACTCCTTGGAGTAGGCCATTCAAGGATACCCTGTACCTTCTCTGGGTCCATTTTTAGACCTTCTGCTAAAACTACAAATCCCAAATACACTAACTCTTTCTTCACAAAATTGCACTTTTTCAAATTAATCAACAATTTCTCATCTCTTAGCTTTTCAAACACCATACGAATATGCATCATATGCTCCTCCAATGTCTTACTAAAGATCAAAATATCATCTAGGTAAACAATGACAAACTTACCCAAAAATTCTTTCAGAACCTCGTTCATGAGCCGCATGAAAATGCTCGGTGCATTGGTTAGCCCAAAAGGCATGACTAACCACTCATACAGTCCTTCCTTTGTCTTGAAGGTAGTCTTCCATTCATCTCCTTCTCTGATCCGAATCTGGTGATATCCACTCTTCAGATCTATCTTTGAGAAATACACAACTCCACTCAAACAGTCCATAATATCATCCATTCGTGGCAATGGAAACCTATACTTGATTGTGATCTTGTTTATTGCTCTGGAATCTGTACACATCCTCCATTCTCTATTCTTCTTTGGTGCTAATACTTCTGGTATAGCACTAGGACTCAGACTCTCTCGAATCAACCCCTTTTGCAATAACTCATGTACTTGTTTGTTTAACTCTTCACTTTCTGCTGGTGTCATTCTGTGTGCTGCCTTATTTGGAAAACTGGCTCCTGGAATCAAATCCATCTGATGACTGATCTTCCTTACCAGTGGTAATCCATCAAGTACATTATTAGATACAATATCCTGAAACTCATTCAACAAATCTACAACCTCTACAGGTACATCCTCTACTTCCTCTTTACCATCTTTTGGAATTAAAGCAAAACACACATGTTCATGCCTCATACCATCTAGGAATTTTCTTCCATCAACAAAAGTTATTCTTGCATTACCACATACCTTTTCTTCGGTCTCCTTCAATGACTTTAGCTTATGTCGCACTCCATCCTTTGTTAGAGAATAGGTATTCGCACGACCATCGTGTACAACACATCTGTCAAACTGCCACAGTCTACCCAACAACATATGACATGCATACATAGATATTATATCACATAGTACCTCATCTTGATACCCGCCAATCTTGAACTTTACCAGACACTGTTCACTGACCATGACCTTGTGGTCATCCTGCACCTAGGCAATCCGATATGGATGTGGGTGTTTCTGTCTCTTGAGCTTCAACTTTGTCACCATCTCTTCTGACACCAAATTGTCAGTGCTTCCACTATCGATAATCACATCACAACATTTACCTTCACACTTGCATCTAGTGCGAAACAAGCTCCTCCTTTGTTCAGGTTCATTCTCACCACTCAGCAGGACTCTTCTGTTAATTAGCGTTTCTCTTCTTTCAACATCTTCAGAATTTGATGATCTGACATCTTCATCTACATGTGCAACTCTGGTCTGGCCTTCATTTCTCCTGTCTGTTCTGCCTTGGTGCTGAGGACATTCAAATGCCCTATGACCTTCTTCTCCACAGTGAAAACATGTTCCACGGAAGCCTCCTCTTCCAGATCCTTGTCCTCTTCCTCTTCCTCTCTAATCTCTATTATTCTGATCTTGGAAATGATTGGAATTGTTTCCTCTTTGATTCTGGCTGCTACTGGCCTCATCCTTCTTTTTCGGATCTTCATTTGGGCCAGCATATGACCGTCCACCAGATCTTCCACCATGACCTCTTCCATTTTGTCTGCTCTCAAACTTCTTGTTCAGCTTTTCCTCTACTTTTAGGGCAAACTGGTATGCCTCCTCAATACTGTTCATTCGAACCAGATTCAACTCCTCCTGAATACTTGGCCTTAACCCATTAAGGCATCGGGCAACTTTCTCCTTATCAGCTTCCGCATGGCCTGTTCTGATGAGGAGTCGATAGAACTCCTCTGTATACTTCTGAACAGATCTTCTTGCTTGCTTCAAATTTTGCATTTTCTTTAGTAGGTCAAGCTCATAATCAACATGAATGAACTGTCACTTCAATTTATCCACCATCCGATCCCATCTTGTAATTTTATCTTTCCCTCTTCTATTTCGCTCCAATTGAATCTCTTGCCACTAGATCTTCGCATGACCTTTCAGTCTGGCCTTCGCAAATTTGACCCTATCAGGATCCTCAACATCTTCATACTCAAAATATTCCTCACATTCATTGATCCAGTCGATCAATTCCTCTGAGTTAAGATTTCTAGAAAATGTAGGAACCTCAATCTTAGGTCTTTTCCCAATCTTGGAAATCACTCAAAAAAGTCTTTCTTCCTCCTGATTCACAACTTCAGCTTCTCCTTCTTGATATTCTTCTTCGGCTTCATCCTCGCTTTCATCTCTGACATTAAGATTCATTCCTTTGTGAATCTCTTCTTGCAATGCTTGCACTTGTCTCTACAGCTCTCTAACCTTAGTTGTCACAGCACCAGCTCTTCCGCCACATTCTCTTCGTGGAGGTATTTTCGCGATGCGCACTGAAACCTTAACCACGGTCCTGGTGCAAACTGTCTCATAGTCGGCGAACTGTTTACACACTCAAGAACTCCTGCTCTGATACCTCTTGATGAAGGGTGCTCCCCTCAGTACCACAAACACATAACATAAATAGAGAAACAACAACAATAATATGCAAGAACAAAAAATTGGTTTCTTATTATCTCCACAAATGTGGAATTACAAACTTTTAGAATTACAATATGCAAAGCCACATGGGCATTCCCTTACAATATTCTGTAGGAAAAATCCTTGAATCAATACCCAGATCTACTACCCATAACTGCCCTAGACAACACTACGGGCCTTCTTTGTATAGGCATTTTTCACCGCTCGAGAAGGTTCCAAAAATTTAGCCCTTAGGGCCGACCAAACTTATAATTATTTTATTTTACAATTTATTAAATCAAAGTCGGCTCAAAATGAGTTTTGAAATCCAAACAGAAATTTTGAAGAAAAATTATTTTCTGCCATTTCAGGTGACCCAACTTTCGAAGACCATAAGTCATCGCCCGTTGACCCGATTGGCTATTATAACCCCATTCTGGAAACACCACGAAGCGCTCTATAGGCTTGAACCACGCAAAGCGCCCATCACCCAAATTTTCAAACTCATCCGGGGCCTCTAAAGCCTTCAAAACTGAGTTCGAAGTTTCTGTACCCTGCTGCTAATACCGAAAATTTTCAATATCTTCAAAACTAGACCTGATCTAGCCATGAAACTTTGCTGGCAGGCTGATATGACCGAGATGAACCTCTACATGTAAAATCAAAGCATTCCGAGATCGTAAGGCCAACTTACTAAAAATAGAAAGTTTCCATAAATAGCAGCTCTGCACAAGATAGCCCTTATTGAATACAAAAACAAAAATATTTTTGGGTGATGCAAGATTGCCCTTACACCCAGGATGCTCCTACATCAAGAGCTTGGTGAATATGCTAATGAATGGGAACACATACAAGAAGAAGAAAGAAAACTCGATGAACTTTTTGCATTGATCACTAGAAGAGAAAAGAGAGGTAAGGGTAAATTTGAAGGAAAGTTACCTTTGAAATATTTTTCATGCAATAAGATGTCACTTTGTATCTAGATGTCCTACAAGAATTCCTAAGCACAAACCTAAGTTTTTCAAGCCTAATGATAAGGAATGTTATTATGCTAGTGAAGGTATTTATGATGATGATGATTTGGATTATGAGGAGATTGGATTTATTGCTATTAAAGATGAAAAACTAGTACATGAGGAAAAAGCTTTAGTATCACATGTTGATAAGAAATCTGAATGAGTTATAGGTAGTGGTTGCTCACATCATATGTCTGGAGACAAAAATAAGTTTTTTAAACTAATGAAGTATGATGGTGGTGTTGTAAGATTCAGAGACAATGTTCCTAAACCTATCATAGGAGTAGGATCTATTACTTTGGATGGAAATACTAATATTGACAATGTATTTCTTGTTGATGGACTTAAGCATAACTTGTTGAGTGTTGGACAACTAATGGACACAAAGTATCAATTGAAATTCATTGATGGAAAGTGTTTTATCAGAAGTAAGACAGGAAAAATGATTGCAACTGGTACTAAATCTAGAGGTAATGTGTTTGAATTAAATACATCTGGAGCTTCTTGTTTTGTTGCGAAGGTAGATGACAATTGGTTATGGCACAAAAGATTTTGTCATGTCAATTTTGATAATATTGTAAAGGAAAGCTTGACTAATGCAGTAAGAGACCTACCAAAGTTTGTGAAACCATCTAACACTATATGTAGAGAATGCGTTATGGGAAAGTAGACTAGAAGCAGTTATAAAAGAAAATCATATATAGAAAAAGGAAAGTTGGATCTAGTACATACAGACCTATGTGTACCTACAAGGACAAGATCATACTATGGTGAAAGGTATTTTATATTTTTTGTTGATGAATTTTCTAGAATGATATGGATCACTTACTTGAAAGAAAAATCAGAAGCATTTGATAAATTCAAGATATTCAAGGCAAAAGTAGAGAATGAATCAGGTCTAAAGATAAAATGTTTGAGATCAGACAGAGGTGGAGAGTTTACTTCAGATCTATTCAATTTATATTGCGAAGAGCATGGAGTACAAAGGCAGACTTATGCACATAGGACTCCACAACAAAATGGGATAGTAGAGCGAAGAAATAGAACAATACTGGATGCTGTTATGACAATGTTGCTTGAAGGAAATATATCTCATGTGCATTGGAGAGAAACTATTGGGACAACAGTGTACACTTTGAACATAATTTAGATCATAGAAGGTACACGTAAGACTCCTTATGAACTGTGGTTTAATCATACTCCCACTGTAAAATATTTCAAAATATTTGGTAGTAAATGCTATATCAAAAGAGATGATGAGATAGGGAAATTTGATGCTAGAAGTGATGAAGAAATTTTCCTTGGTTATTCTACTAAAAGCAAGGCTTACAATTTTTTTAACCTGAGATTAAGGAAGATGATTGAAAGTAACAATGTGAAGATAGATGGAAAGTTTTAAATACAAGATAGAATGTATGTCTATAATTAGAATACAAAGATCAAGGAGGCTGCTACTAAAGAAGAAGAACTTGTTGAGACTGAATGTGAAAATGAGACTTGTGATGATGACACAAATGAGACTATTGAGATTCCTAAGACTCCAAGGTATGTAAAGAAAAACCATCCTGAAAATCAAATTATTGGTAATACAAGTCAAGGAGTAATGGCTAGATCAAAGACAAGGGAATAAATTTGTTTGATTTCTCAAGTTGAACCAAAGACTATTGATGAAGCTTGTAGAGATGAATCTTGGTAATACAAGTCAAGGAGTAATGAATAGATCAAAGACAAGGGAATAAATTTGTTTGATTTCTCAAGTTGAACCAAAGACTATTGATGAAGCTTGTAGAGATGAATCTTGGATCAAAGCTATGAAGGAAGAGTTAGCTCAGATAAAGAAAAATAAAACTTGGAAATTGGTTCCTAGACCTAAAGACAAAAATGTAATAGGAACTAAGTGGGTTTTCAGAAACAAAATGAATGAAGAAGGAATTGTTGTAAGGAAAAAGACAAGATTGGTATGTAAAGGTTATTCACAACAAGAAGGCATAGATTTTGAAGATACATTTGCTCCTATTGCTATGATAGAAGCTGTGAGATTATTTTTGGCTTATGTTGCACATAAAGACTTCAAAGTACATTAGATGGATGTGAAATCTGCATTTCTAAATGGGGATCTTGAAGAAGAAGTTTACATAGAACAACCTGATGGATTTCATCTATCTGAAGATGAAGACATGATATGCAAGTTGAAGAAGGCACTGTATGGATTGAAGCAAGCTCCAAGGGCTTGGTATGCAAGGTTAGACAAATACTAACTTTGCCTTGGGTTCTGAAAAGGTAATGCTGACAGTAACTTATATTTAAGAGCTAGTGAAGATGGAATTCTAATAATATTATAAGTTTTTGTTGATGATATTATCTTTGGAGGGAAAGATGAAATGTGTACGAAATTTTCTTAAGAGATGGAAAATGAATTTGAGATGTCCATGATAGGTGACATGAAATTCTTTCTAGGATTGCAAATAAATCAGAGAAAGAATGACATTTTTATTTTTCAGA
Source organism: Chamaecyparis obtusa (assembly GCA_027943335.1). Lineage (NCBI taxonomy): Eukaryota > Viridiplantae > Streptophyta > Pinopsida > Cupressales > Cupressaceae > Chamaecyparis > Chamaecyparis obtusa. The sequence continues at coordinate 81,464 of BSBK01004655.1, forward strand.
CCAAGTATCTTAAAGAAATGTTGAAAAAGTTTGGAATGGAAGACTATAAACCGGTTGGTACACCCATGGTGACTGGTCATAAACTATCAAATAATGATGAGAAAAAGTGTATTTTTTAGACCAAGTACAGATCAATGGTTGGTGGATTACAATAACTGACTCACACCAGACCAAATATTGCTAATGCAGTTGGAATTGTGGCTAGATATCAGGCAGAACCTAAAGAGACACACCTAGCTGTTGTAAAAAGGATATTTAGATATCTCAAAGGAACAATGGATTATGGCTTATGGTATGATAGAAATGATGACTTTGAACTTCATGCTTATACTGATGCTGATTGGGCAGGGAATATTGATGACATAAAGAGTACTAGTGGAGGTGCATTTTTCCTTGGAAAAAGGTTGGTTTCATGGTTAATTAAAAAGCAAGATTGTATAGCTCAATCTACTGCTAAGTCAGAGTATGTTGCGGCTACTATTAACTGCACTCAAATCATTTGGATGAAACAAATGCTGAAAGATATTGGAATAAATTTTGTTGAACCAATGGTTATCCATTGTGATAACACCAGTACAGTAAACATGTCAAAGAATCCTATGATGCACTCTAAAACGAAGCATATTTCTATTAAGTATCACTTCTTGAGAGATAAGGTAGCAGAAAAGGATATAAGATTGGAATACATTAGCACAAAGGAACAAAAGGCAGACATCTTTACAAAGCCGTTGCCAAAATATTCATTTGAGTATCTCAGAGGTATGCTTGGGGTGTGTGCCCCTCCTAGTGTAAATTAAATGATGCAGGGATGCATCAGTCCAGAGGTTTTCAAAGCCTTAATATCATATTCTGGACTTGATGTATGGATCTACTCCTCAAGGGGAGTGATCATTGAGGATAGTTGTTGAAGACAGTTGATGACTTATGGCACCCTTTACCATTGTTGTCAAAGGGGGAAAGAGACTATGTGAAAATCTTACGGGAAAGAGACTATGTGGTAAAGGTAATGAGATAATATTTTTGGGTTGATGGATTTTCCCATATGTTGCCATCAATGCCAAAGGGGAAGATTGTTGGATATTGCTAATGCATTAGGAAGATTGTTGGATACATTTAATATGTTTAATCACTACATTGAGTGATGTTGGAATTACTATTGTTGTCATTCATGTTTTGTCACTGATGTCAACATATGTTTCTATGATGAGAACATGTTGGTTATTACAGTGTACGGGTATTTTACGGATGTTTCAGAATGTGCGAAGTCAGTTATGTGTACAAGGATATGTTTTGATCTTATATCTAAGATCACATGATGTAATATTGCATATTGGCTGAGTTATAGAAGATTTAGTGAAGACTGGTTACTGGACAGTGGTAGTGGAAGTTGATAGAGTAAGTCTCTGAGTTTTGGGTATATCTTATAGGCGACGAGGATTCAGTGTATGTGAGATTAAGGAATGATATATAGGGTATTGAAGAATGTTTGATGGTCTGCGCAATGTACAGAAAGCAGGATGACATCATCTGTGGCGTGTGTTCTTGAGAAGACCTATTTGGAAGCCAACTTGAGAGTTGTAGTGTGAATCATGAATGACGATCATGATTTATGGATGTCGGTCCTTAATTATTGAATTGTAATTGTTGTATACTTGTTTTAGATACCGTGTGGATCTTAGCAAGGAGTTATGTAATTATTTATATTAGGAAAGCCTAGTTGGCTGACCTGCTGGTTTATTTTGTAATAGGGTATTTATGTAAGATCTTTTCTTTTGAAAAGATAATAGCAGAATGAATGTGATTTAAAAGAGGATTGTGGAAGCTGCGAGCTTGTGTTTGCTAGATGTAGAGTAGAGGATAAATTATATACTTCATTGGAACTGATCAAACAAAGACAATTGCTATCGGACAGTTCAAAGATTGTGTATCTCCTTACATACACTTGTTGCAAACAATGAGTTCTAAAGATGTATCTGTGTATCTCTTTACATTACTTTGTTTTCTTTCTCCCCCATTTTCCACACAATGGTCCACCAAAACCAGTCACCATTGTCGCTCCAAACCCCCCTGGAACACATAATTGACTTAGAAAGGGGGCAACACATAACATTATAGAAAATAATCAGTCTCTTTCAACACAGTCCTAACATTCCTCATCGTTTGCAATGAAATTGTAGAATTTACACACCTGGTTAGTAAAATTTACAGCGGTCCGTGTTCGGACTTGCAACTAGCCGCGTGTTTTCCCTCAAGTCCCATCAAAAGTAAAAAATTAATGGCTCATCCTTCATTGCGTCTCATTTATATTTCAACCGATTTTCAAATCTTCTTTCTGTCGCATTTCCTGTTAGCCAAAATCTCCCTAACCGCGTGGTCCACCGTCCAATTCGTCCAATCCTGTGCGATTGTCTACCATCTACTGTTAAGCCATCTACTTCTGTGTGTCAGTATCTCCGTTTGAATCCACAAGCTTGTCTTGTCATGTCACATCATGTGGGTATGGGCTGATATATTCTATATATGGACCCATGTCATTTTTTGCGTCTGAATAGATTTTGGTGAAGTGAAGATGCATAATGACACAATTATAAGATATTTATTAAATAAATTTGATGGGATTACAAGCAATAGTTACCTGAAATGCAAATTGAATTTGAAATGGAAAATGTGTGCGATAAATTTTCATAACATTGATGATGACAAACGAGTTTTCCATAATTGATGAGATGATTGCGAACACATGTGAGTGAGCAGATGCATGTGCTTTCAAAATTGCATTACATCATTGAGTAGCGTGGAGAATGTAAGTTATGTATATAAAGATTGATTAAATTAATCAATGATAGGGATCCATGAAATCAGACGAAATGAACTCAAAATCTTGACCAGCTATTTCACTTCTATTAATTATATGTTGAAACCCTTCACTTTTACTGCTATTATTACTTATGTCCAGTCAATACACATAAACAGAGAAGCAACTATTTTGTGGACTAGCTTCAGAGGTTTACTTTGAAATTAAATGACCATACTTCTAGTAGCTACTTTATTGTATCTTTGAGCACTTAGGAAATTCCAAAATTTCAAAAACAAACCAAAAGCTTCCTTGCATATGGTTAATGAATTAGTATGTGGTTACACTCCTATGCTTGATGGCATAATAGACATATCAATGGACACAAAATACCTTCCTCTAATTTTTCATACATCAAGATATCCACTTGGAAGCCAAGCACACGAAGGTGATGCCGTAGGAATGTATATGGAGATCCAGACCTTCCAGTAGTCAAATTTTTAAAGGTGCCTTTGAGGTACTAGCAAGGCTTCCTTAAATACCATTTTCGGTGTCACCTGACCTGAGGCAATGCTCTCTTAGACTAACGTTTCAACCCTATTATTATTGAAAAGGAGAGAAATGTTAAGGAGCTTTTCTCGAGCTTGCAATCTGTTGATAAAAATGAATGTTGAAAACCTTCTCATTCTGAAATGTAATTCTTGGCCATGGAACTACAATATTAGATTACATACTAAGCTAAATCCCAAAATTCTTCCTAAGGAATCAATGGTAACCTTTCTACTCAGACATCCCTAGAAAGGTGGTTCTTAATATATAGCTCACAAATTATACTCTTATAGGCTATCAAAGGCTAGAACGATTTCTTCTTCAATACAGAAGCTAGAACGATTTCTTCTTCAATACAGAAGCTAGACAACTGCACATATAAAACAATCCATTCCACACAGAATAAAAATCCAGAAAAAAGACCAAGAAAATTAATAGTTTAACATCAATGTACTGTCAATGCATTGTTCCTTCTTCAGTTAATATGAGTAAATGCTATTTTTGGCTTCAGCTTTGGTGGAAATCAGGTTTGGGGAGGATCACGGGTGGGGTAAAGTTAGGTATGGAGTCAGTTGTATTTATTTTCTTCATTTGGGACATCTATATGTCTCCAAAAAAGCCTACAAATGCCATAGCCATTTTCAGGAATATCTCAACCTTTCTAGTATTTTGGAATGCTCCTACATTTCAATACCTATTCCCATACTGGAAATGTGCCAATTCAGAAACATAGGGTAGGAAGGATAGGAATGTTTCTTGCAACCTAGCTTATAGTTAATGTTTATACTTATCATACTTTATTAGATTATGTTCTAGACACCCCTATTAGATTTTGTTCCAAACATCAGAGATTCCTACAAACCAAAAACACACCAATACTTTTGTTACTAAGAAATTGCATATTCCACATGTGCTACACATGTAATTTGTCATCCAAGTTGAACATAAATCTTATATCAATAATTTAGGCCAGCCAAGGACAGTTTCTATTGATTGAATTAATTAAAATATAATTTCTGTTAAATATAATATTGGTTGTTTGAAAAAGAAAATTCTTTCTTAGTTCCATTGGTTTTTCTTTTGTAGTCGAGCATCTACTTACATAAAATATCTTGTTAAAGATTGTAGAGGGTCTTAGCATTGTACATAAGAGTTCTTGGATTTTTTTTCTTTGGTTTCCTCAAAGTGCATATCTCAGGTTGAGCATCTAAACTGTACTTTGATCTCATTCTTTTATCCTTTCTCGCATGGTCTGTGTCCTCCATGTCCATAACCAGAAGATTAGAAGGCTTTATATACTTGAATTCAATTTTCTTTTAATGCATTTCTTTGTAGTAAGTCTTGGTCTATGTGCATTCTAGATCCTTCAGTTTACTCTGTGCACTAGTTTTCTTCTACTTGACTCTGCTTGTCATATTTGTGATCACATTATGCATTCCTTGTTTGGATCTTTGTGTTTATTGGTTTATTATTAAATGCTCTTATTCATTCATGTGAATAAATGCATGATATAGCTTCAAATGATCATTTTGATTTTTCTTGAAGTCTCATGTTTGTTAATGTCTTCATTTTGACCTAGGCTAACATTGTCTATTGGTTTGGAATGTACTCCTTGTTTTCTCATTGTTCCCACATTCATTTTCAGAGTTGGTTTGGACTGAGATGATTCATTTCCTCATACTCTCCCTTCAATGCATTTCTTGTATACGTAGAGCTTATATTTTGTTGTGAATTTTATGTAGGTTTAAGTCTTTTTTTTGGTCATAAATTTAATTACAGATGCTTCTTTATTGCATTTTTATTTAAAGTTATGTCAATAGTTGCAAATTCAAAAAGATCCAATGACAATGTTTATGAAATTATGTAAAATGCACTATGATGTTTCAGTTTCAAATTGTTTATATGCAAGTTACAATTTGATGTGTATATTTGTAAATTCCAAATATATTAGTGCATGTCCTAGATTTTATTACACACATTTGTTGCCCTAATTTCTTATATTAATGATTATGATTTTATTAGACCAATTAATTTCTAGAATATGAAGCGAGGCAAAAGTCCTACGACAAGTATAAGGAAGCATATGAGTCCAGGTATGTCAGTTTCTGTATTTGAAGTTTATGTGGAGGAAATAAACTTTGATTTTTCCTTCTAGCTGATAATGTAACTTATATTTCGTCAGTGAATGTTATAAATATGGAAGCTTACAATAAATTTGTAACAATCACTGTTACAGAATCTGTTCGGCAGGCAAATTCTGTATATATAAGCATAGTATAGATGTTAAATGCGCAATAATTTGAATGCAAAAATGGAATGTTGATGAGTTTCTTGTAAATATTATGTGCTTGAATGAAAGCCCTAAACATAAACCAATCACAAAAATGAAATGATGTGTTTTGTCAATATTATGTGCCTGAATACACTCTCGTTTGAACACAGAACTGTTTTTGCAGCTTATCAGTTATAGAGAAATTGTTCAGCTAATGTATGGAATTCAAATGGGGATTGCTACCATTTCTCTGTTTATGCACACCTTTAATAATTTAGAAACTTTCAATCTTGTAGGGCCTCTATGTTGGGAGTTTGATCTCTATGCATTATGAGAATCTGAACTATTTAAACTCTTTCTTAACTAATAATCAATTAATCTTCAAATTTGATAGATTAAAATTAGGGTTATTGATCAATCAGAGTAATGATTAGGGTTAGAGTCTAGTTATAATAATGTTCAAGTTTTTTTTCCTAGAATGGTATATTTCTGTATATTTTGTCTATATATTTTGAAAGTGTTATTATACTACTCATTGCTGTAATGATCAATTTTATTGTTATTATATTAAGTTGATTGCCAATATATTTATTGTTGCTATTTTAGTATTGTAGACATAGAACTTTCATACATTAGTCTTGTCATGTTAAACTTCTTAGTCTTGTAGGTTGAGCACTATCAAAATCTGCGCATTAGTAAATCTTGAGGTTTGGGTTAATCCACTTGCCAATGCTTCAAATTTTTACATTATGATCATATATTTACATTCAAAATTTGGTATATAGATTTTATTGTTCCACTCAATTTTTGATTTCAATTTTTAATAGTAACTATTGAATGTAGTAATCAACACTAACATTAAAAAAAATAGAAGTTTCTTTTTTGCTCATTCCATTGTATATTCTGGTAATACATTATGTGTTTGCCTAAAGTATCCTAATTGAAAATGTGTGTCATGAGGGTGTTCTGATTTCCAAAGAATCTTTTCTGCCCACTTGCTTGCCATGATAAAGTATTTTTGGCTAGTTGCATATTTTCTATGAAAAGCTGCAAGTTATGTGTCATATAGTGTTAGCAGGTATCAAGAGTTTGTCTTTCTTATGATGATAGTTTGATAAGCAATTTATTCTTTTTTGGTTTTTCAAAGAGGGCTTTAGATTTTAATGATGCTTTGTTGATCCTTTTGTTTTGATTAAGTAAGAGAAGGTTTTGAAAGGACCCGAAACCTTTTACAAAGAGCTCAAAGATAGACCATTAAAAGCTTCAAAAACTCCGTGCCACAACACCCAACAAAAGCAGTAAAAAAAACACACAACAACTACCGATATACAAAAGGCAACATCAAAAGAAACGAAACTGGACAACACAACAAAAATATAGGACAACGAAAAGAGACAACTAAATACATTTCATGAGGTCCCCAGCCTGGACCACCATTCTCTGTTGGCAAAATGGTTAGCACTCCCCTCGGGATTCGTGACATGGCTTGACCACCTCCTGTGTATTCTATAAGTCTAGTGGTTCTATCGGACATTAATAGGTCGATCTTTTGGTGCAATGACAACCACTACTTGTAACAAGTGGTATCAGAGCTTGGTCAGAGGTTCGAATCCCCTCGGGTAACGCTGAGGGGGAGATTGTTGGCAAAATGGTCAGCGCTCCCCTCGGGATTCACAATATGGCTTAACCGCCTCCTGTGTCTTCTATAAGTCTAGTGGTTGTATCAGACATTAACAGGTCGATATTTTGGTGGAACAGTAACCACTACTTGTAACATTATCTTCATATGATCAACATATTTCTTGAGCTCTTTCAACTCCTTGTCTTCTTTGGTCTCAGTCTTCTTGGTGCTCGCTCGAGCGTGCTTTCCAGGTCTTGTAGGCTCCTTCAAGTCCTTCACCTCCTTCTCGCCTTTAGTTTGCTCCATCTTATCGACCAAGATCCTAACATGGTCAGTAGAGGCTTTGAGGATGGCATGACTTTGCTCCCCGATTTTCCTCATTGTATCCTCTAATTTTTCCACTCTATTTTCTAGAGGGCCAAGCCTACCCTTGAAGTCCCCTTCAGTAACCCTAGCCTCTTTCTCTTTCAGGCTTTTTTCCAGATTGAAAACCTTATCAACCATGGCAGCATAAGCATCCACTTTCCCAATAACATCCCTCATTTCCTCAAGGCACACAACAACCTATTTATCTCCTATGCTCATCTTCTTAAGAAGATTGACATCACACACCATCATACGCATTTGCTCTTTAACTATGCCGACATCATCCATCAGCTTCCCAGGTTACATGTAAAATCTACAAGGATTTTTTAATCTTTCAACACAACGCTAACCCCACAATTAGTTTTAGATGAATATTCTAATTTACACATAGTTTTAGATGAATATTCTAATATCCTTTTGTTATTTTAATTAGTTTTAGATGAATATTCCAATTTACACATAGTATCTGGATTTGTAGAGGGTTTATTTCTTTTAACATGGGCTGGAGGAGTTATGCTTTTTGACAACTAGCTACAAATTTGATTACTAAGGTACATTCAAATAATTCAAACTTTTTATTTTGGAGGATTTAGCATTTTTATTATCCAACAGATAATGTTTTCTAGAATAGTGCACTATTTTGTTTAGGTCTCTCTTAAACAGAGAGTTTGATAGGTACCTTACTCTTTTTTGGTATTTTATAAAGGTGTTTAAGGTTTTCTCTCATAGTTTTTTTTTCTATTTCATATCAAAAGTAGAAAGGTTCTAACAACAATGTTTACGAATTATTACAATAAGGCTGGACTGTTACTCAACCAGGTCAAAAAGAGACTCAAAATTATAGTTTTGATTACGTTAGATACATCTTATAACTATACTGCAGTAACTATCTATCTTCATTCTAGGGGGTCATCATGGTTCGCATCAGATTCATTAGAATCTAGAGAGACAACAGTATAGCCAATAATCTCGTAACTACCAAACACTGGTTCCCTCATGAACCCTGTTGCTGCATCAGTTGCTACTCCTTGGTTACCTTCTTTCACATGTTGGAGGAACTCAGTGAGGTAGCTGCTGAAATCTACTATAGTAGAATGACAACATACCTCCTTTATTTATTCCCTCCCCTCCTTGAGATAAAACTTTTCTTTCTTCGTATTATCCCTTCTCTGTAGCGTATGAGAAGACCGTCGTGTACATTTCTTTCCTCCATCACATGGTATAGGAGGTGTTGTCACTGAAAATTCTATTTCACGTTGTAGAGGCCTCCTATAAACTGCCAGGGGCATCGGGGATGCCCTATGACAACCACATTAAACATTCAACATCACATACATAGGCATTGGATGATTAAATTAAAGTTAATAAAGTTTACAAAAACAAACTTCGTATGAAATAATGTTGGGATGATGTGGTACTATTATGCAATCAACCACGATGCCACATGTTTTACAGTGCAATTGTAATATACTTGGTATTCCTCTATTCTTGCCACTTTCAAATCAATGTTTTTCTCCTCCTTTCCAACAACCCCTTTGTCTTGTCAGAAGAGTACATTGGATATTTCTCCTATGGAATTTCACTCAATTGAGGATCCTTATCTACCAAATCAAATGTTAGCTTGTGGTGACTAATCAGGAAATTACTATCCAGGAAAGTACTGTAAAGTACTACTTTTCAGTTATTTGGGCCGACTACTTATAACTCATTCTAACCCTAAAGCGGGAAAATATTGTATAATATGGCTTAGGGTTAGGGATTTTCATTATGTATGATTTTAGTACTTGCGATAGAATTGGGCTGTAAGGGATTACGGATTGTAATCAGGTTGTAATCACTGGATAATAATAATATTGGACTCGCTGTTGGTGGACGTAGCCCAGGGATTGGGTGAACCACGTTAAATCTATGTGTCTTGTGTTCTATTCTGTGTGGTTTATTATTTTCTGATATTAGTTATATTTGCACATAATTGTTATTTCTGCCTTGTTAATCCTAACATCAAAGTCAACTGAAACTTGAAAAATCCCACATTGAGACACGTCATAAACACCCTACCAAAATAATAGTGTACAGTTCCATTGTTAAGAAAACAATACCAAGGATTCATCAAGCTTATAACCCTAAATAGTGGCCTCAATTACCTCTACAAGTACACACATTGTCGGCCACTAAAAAATAAAGAATGTACAATGCATTGCCAGATTACCTTTATTGTTGATGGATGCCCATCATACATGTTGACTTTGTTCCTCCTTGCAACATCACTCCTCTTATCACTTTTCAAAGATTGCAGACTACCTCTATGATCTGCCGCAACAAAAACCTATCATAACACCAGTTATCACTTCACAAAACATTATCATGCATGCAAATATCACATTGCACTTGAAAACACTACACGTGACAACTTCTGACTACTTTCTGAGAATTTTCTTGTGTTCAAACAAATGCAATAACATATTTTTTTGTTATTGCATATCATTGGATAAAAAATGAGATTTACATCAAAGTATCCAGAGTTTTACAACCATCATAATATGAAAGTTTAACATATGAAAGTTCTAATCAAAATGACATGTTCTAACATAGTACTACATAACCAAAACTATAACTAGAAGATCAAGTAGAAGCATCTTCATGTTCTGCATCAAACTCATTGGAATCTAGGGAAACTGAGTTGTATCCTATGATTTCATAGGCTCTGAGTGGAGGAGGAGTCTCTGAGCTAGCCACCCTTCCTGCTGTAGGGATATCTTGGTATTTCTTCTTAGCTTGATCGATGAGTTCAGCAAGTTTCTCATCAAATATAGTCCTGGGTTTCATGGATGTGTACCCATGAGCAACCTCTTTCTTCTCAATGGTGGTTGTGCCTTCTCTCAGGATCTAAAGAAATTTGCTCTCCTTCAACTTGATGACCGCTGTGACTTGCAGTGAAACATCATGATAAATGAGTCTCCTTAGAGACTCAGTAAGATTCCTATTCTTTCCAGCCAAAACATCATTATTACGAGCCTTCCATATAGTCCACAGAATAACAGAAGAAAGAATAGACCAAAAGACATTACAAGATTTACTGCTGTTGATGCTTCTAGAGATAATATTCCAATTACCAAAGTGACTGTTGTATGAGAGACCAAATAGATTCCAGACTTCAATAGCAAAGAGACACTCAAAGAAAACATGGAAGACTGATTCAGGGAGCTTGCACACACTACAAAGATTCGGATCCCCCCCGGTTTCTTAAAAGGAAGCTTATGCAGGAGGAGTCTCCAAAGGAAGCAGGAAATCTTGGGTTCAATGGGTCTGGTCCACAGTGAGCTAAAATGGTTATTGCATTCAGAGGCAGGGAGTTCAAGGTGCCATTTTGAGTTAGCATAGAGGGCAATGTCTGTGGATTGGGTGAGAAGGTAGTAGATGTACCTGGACTTGATAAGAGGTAGCAGGGAGTTATCTGGCCATTTCAGTTGGAATGTACAACTATCAGGATTGCAACATTTGAATACTGGCCCCAAGGTGTTCAGGGCTGAAGAAAGAATACCATAAGTTCTATTCTAAGAATTTGGAATGCCGAAGGATGCAGCTAGCTCTTCCCAAGGGATTAAGTTTCCCTCTTTCAAAACATTAGAGAAGCTGACAATACCTTTCTCTACCCATTTCCTAGCAGAGCATCCTTGGAGCAAAGCAAGTGGCTTATTTTTCTGTCTCAGATTCCACCATAGAGATTTATGACTACACACAGCTCCTTGAATTTCAAGCAGTCCTAAGGAACCCCTTCAAATACTTCCAGCATTTCCATAAATCTTTAAACACATTCGACCCTTGGACTTGAATGTTACAGTCAAGTGTCAACAGGTCAGAGAGTTCAATGTTAGTCCAAGCCTTAGACTTACTCGATCTAGCTCTAGCCAGGTTATTCCTGATTAGTATTTTCCAAGGTTCATCTCTTGAGGAGGCTTTGACAATCCATTTTGAGGACAGAGTTATACCTTGGGTTCTGAGGTCTTTCAAACCAAGTCCATCCCATGCTTTATCTTTGGTGCACCACTCCCAGGAAACTGCATGGTGTTTTTTGTTTCCTCTTCCATTTGTCCACAGGAAATTCCTTATAATCTTCTGGATGAAACTAAACTAACTCAAATTGAACAGCCAAGCTAAGGAATAGTAAACAGGGTAAGATGAAAGGATCTTCTGACAAACTTGCACCCTCCACGGGAATAAGAGAAGGTTGGTGTCCCATTTGCTCAATTTCATGGTGATTTTTTCCTTAATCCAGCACCACAAATCATTAAGGTTAGGATCCATAATAAATGGAATCCCCAGGTACCTAACCACATGATTAGGGTCTCCCCATTCAATCCCAAATTTGTTCCACCAACATGGGGGGAATGAGTCCATCCTAGCATAATGGATTTGGTTATAGAAATCTTACTGCCTGAGGCCAGATAGAAGAGGTCAAGTTTGACCATGAGGACAACCATATTATCCTCCTCCAAAATCATGAGAAAGGCTATGTCATCAACAAACTAGATGTTAGAGACTTCAAAACCATTAGGTATCTGAATCCCCCTCAACCTAGGTGATAGAGTATCATCTCTTAGCAGGTAATGGAGGGAGTCTACAACAAGGACAAAGAGGGAAGGGGAGAGAGGGCACCCTTTCCTGATGGATCTAGAAAGTTCAAAAGATTCTGACCTTACTCCATTCACTTCAACTGCTGCTTTGGCTCCAAATAGCAAGGTAGAGACTAGCTTACAGAAGTAAGGGGGGAAACCCAGTCTATCCACGATGGCCAAAATAAAACTCCACTCAATGCGATCATATGATTTCTCATAGTCAACGAGCAACATGGCACTCTGCTATCCTGAATGTTTAGCCCAATCCAACGCCTCCTAGCAGGTTACTAGATTTTCCAAGATGTATCTGCCCTTGACAAAACTTATTTGGATATGGTTAACTACTGCAGGGAGGATTTTGGCAATCCTAAGGGCAACAGTTTTAGCCAAAATCTTGTACCCCACATTGAGTAGGGTGATAGGCCTCCAGTTCTTCATCAGTAATTTGTCACCATCTTTTGGGATCAATTTAATGAGGCTAGCATTTAAGGTTGGTCCAAGGGTACCAACAACTACGACCTCCATGTAAACTTTACGAAGGCTGGAGTAGATCCAATCAATATTTTTTTTATAGAATTCAACTTTGAGCCCATCAGGGCCAGGGGACTTATCATTGGCCATACTTAGAATGGATTCTTTGATCTCTTCTCTAGAGATCTCCTTCTCTAGCAAGATTACATCTGCCTCCGAGACCTTCTTAGGGATCAAGTTGATAATCTTTTGTTTGGCAATGATCCTAGTTTCATCATCTTCCGAGGTAAAAAGGTTCTTGTAGAAGGCAGAAAAAATATTCACAATGTCTTCCTGAGAAGTGATGGAGACTCCTTGATCCCTAATGCAAGTGATCTTGTTCCTTGCTTCCCTCTTTTTAAGGGTTTGGAAGAAAAACTTGGAGCATTTATCACCTAGGTTGAGCCAATTGAGTTTGGCTCTGATCTTAGCACCCCTAGTCTTGACGAGTTGGAGGTTCTTGAGAGAGTCTCTGTAGTGAATAACCTTATCCAGCAAGGTAGAGGAAGAGGGGTTCATCTAAATCTAAATTTCCGTTTCCTAGAGTTCTTCCACTAATTTGAATTCCTCCCTTCTAGCATCCTTGGCCTTCTTCCTCCCAACACACTTCAGCATGTTCTGCCAAGAAACAAAAATTTGATTCCATCTCTCCACCTCAGAACTGTGTTGGACTACCTCCTCATTGTACCAAGCAATAAATTTAATGGTTGCTTGAACATCACTATCTTAGAGGAGGGAGGAGTTGAGAGAAAATCCAGCCTTCTTACAATGAGAGGTATCATGACTAGAAATCATTTGGATGGAGGAGAAAATGGGGTGGTGATCAGAGAGGGTGAAAGGGGTCAACTTGACACAATTTCCATCAGGGGGGGGGACAACTAAAGAACTGGCTATTCACATAGATCTTGTCTAGTCTAGAGTAGATTCTTCTTTCCCCCCTTTGAAAGTTGGACCAAGTAAACCAAACTCCCTTAGACTCTCTCCTCTTCGCAAGAAGAGGGTCAAAGAGGTTAAGTTTAGAAATCATCCTATTCCAAAAGATTCACTCATTACCTTTCCACTCAAATATCAGGCCTCCCTCTTTGTCTTGGGGTCTCTCCACCATATTAAAGTCTCCAGCTAGGATCCAAGGAATGTTGTCTAACTCTGAGATCCACTTCCATAGTTCAATCCTAGAGTGGTGATCATTAGGAGCATAAACCAAACACACCTCAAAGAGGACATCATCCATCTTAAAGGTGACCCAAACTACTGTGTTGCAGGGAGACTAGCCCCATTCGTGGATAGAGTCTCTCCATCTCGGGCCTACAAGAATGGATGTCCCTCCCCTACTCCTCTGGTGCTTGGTAGAGAAGGAGGAGACATCCTTCTAGATACACCTGAGGGAAACATCTAGAGTTAAACCAATCACTTTGACTTCTTGGAGAAGAAGAACATCAATCTCTTGAAACATACGGAGGAATCTTTTCACAACATATTTCCTGTCAGAGGATTCCAATCCCCTGACATTCCATGAAGCATAGTTGATCATCATAAATCATACTATGGTTCAGAATCCATGGGAGTCCATGCAATAACATCTTCCTTCTATTCTCCTTCACTATAGAATGGTTGTAAACAAGCATTTTATCAATGATCTCTTTCTTTCCTTCCTCGGGGACATCATTGTAGCACTGTACACTGTATTCTATGCATACTCATTTTCTCACATAAATTTTTTTCATACTATGCCTCACTCTCATCTGGTAGTTGATGTCCATCTCCCTTTTCTTGTGGTATTTCTTTAATCTCTCAGGGACACCCCCCCTTTGCAAGTGTTGTTTTCCACGAGAAGGCCCACACATTCGAACTAGAATAAATGTGAGGTTGTACTTTACTAGATTATGCATGTTCAACCTGTACAGATTCTAGAACCTATGATCTCCTCCATTTGCACATGCTCCGTAATTACACAAATAGAACAATTTACCTCCCAAATGTTATGTTCGATGATACATGCATTTCCTACACACACAATTTTGGTTTAAACAATCAAGCACCATACCAACCTAAAGAAACTTGAAACACACTTATCCATGTAGTTACAAGGAACTAATGACAACACGAAGTCTATGGCTGAGAAATAAAAATGAGAAAGGAGAATATTAAATAGACCTCACCTTTGGTCGGGGCACGTTCTCCCTTTTTTTGATAGCTTGTGTGTATTTTGAACACAAAGGCCCGCATGGTAAAAATAAAGTTAGTGCTATTCATAGTTTGAATTGGAAAGTTAAAAAGGTACCAAAGCATTTATTTTTAAGGTTCGATGGAATTGGACACAATGTTATGCTACAAAAACACGTGTGGAATTGTACTGTCAATTGACATACACAGTCAACTATTCAATACCACTTTAACCAACAATTCAAAATATTACTAACACTAGTAACACATATGACCAACAATATTTGTCAATTTACCGTGATGCTATAACTGTACATAAGAAGATGTTCATTCCAATCTAATGATTTATACAAATCATATTTATGTGTTAAAATGAATCTGCTAGTGTGATTTCCAAATACATCTCTCATTTGAAATGTGCCTTCTCTATCAATACATATGCATATACACAGACATGCATGTACATATATACATACATGCATATATATAAATATAAATATATATAAATATAAATATATATAAATATATATATATATATATATATATATATATATATATATATATATATATATATATATATATATATATATATATATATATATATATATATATATATATATATATATATATATATATATATATATATATATATATATATATATATATATATATCTGTGTGTGTGTGTGTGTGTGTGTATTATATATACCAAGCATGATATTATATGGTTGGAGTACCTTTTCTCCATGTGCCATGTCATTTTCTTCTCTCTATTAGGGTTAATCCGATAGTTTTCTTGCCTCTTGTTCTTCATGGTTGTGTCATCCCACGCTACAATAAAAAATGCCACACTTTTCTTGCTGCTGATTTATTTTTAAGCTTCTCTCCTATTTCTCCTCAAGTTGTTGTCTCAAAATGAAGCTCAAATGGTTCATAATGTGATATGTGTAATCATTTAAAAATGGTCATCTAGACTATTAGCCTCTTTTGCTAAAATTATCAATTGCTTTTTCTTGATCAAATCCTGGTTTTATCATTTATTCGATTATTTTCTATGGGCTAACCATCTTATCCTAAAGTCTTTATTTAATCAAAAGGAATTTCCTCCTCTTTTATTAAATAAAAAGCCCCTACTTTTCCTCTTATCCTAAGTTGCACAAATAAAGCATTATTCTTATTTTATAAAAAGGAGAAAAGCACTTTTTGTCTCATATGGACACAAAAGTCAACTCTTATTTTCTCATTGGAGGATATTTGTGCACATGGATTTCTCCTCTTTGATGCTCCACCGTTGATTAAATCTTTTGCCTCTTAATCTCCATGGTCCATTCCTTCTCATTTCTTATAAAAGGAGAGCTCTCTTCTTCATTCTAGACCCCCAACTTTTTATGCTAATGTTATGTTGCAAGTTTTCTAGGTCACTTTGGAGCTTTTGAAGATTTGGAGCATTCTTGGCTTTTGCATCTACATGCTATCATAGTTTCATTTCTTGCATTGTCATGACATTCATAGCTTTATATTAGCTTAGTTTCCTTTATGCTTTAGATTACTTCATCTAGCTTAATTAGGAGGCTTTGTAATACTTGCATATTTCCTTTCATAGCTTAGCTTGCATAGCTTGCATTTTTGTTTCTAGCATAGTTGCATTGAATTTCCATTTCCATTTGATTCTTGGAGATATTGGTATTCTTGCCCTTGTCTTCATTTGAATCTCCCATTGCATGGTTTACTAGCAAGGTTATTGGCTTAATAGCTCTAGCTGAGAGCATTCTTAACACCCTTGCACTCCATGCCTAGAGAGCTCTAAATTGATTTCTCAAGGTTTCCAATCCATGGATTCTGTTGGAAGCAATGATTTAGAGAAATGCACTATTTAGTGTGTACATTTTTGGTGCCCACCGTGGGGCAGAACATCATTGTTTTGTCCTTTTTTTGCATTTTCGTCAAATTTTTGGCAAGTTTTTAGCTCATTTGCGGTCTCTGGTTTTTTGGCTTAGAGTATTGTGTGATACTTTCAAAAGTATCACGTGGTAGTTCTTTGTATATTGGCGCGATACTTTACCAATTCAAAGTATCGCTCGGATATTATAGGAACTATCGCCTGGTGTAAGGAGAAGTATTGCCTAGTGTAAGATGAAGTATTGCCCAGAAATATATTATCACCCTGTTATACTGTAAAGTATCACGTGATATTTTTGGTGTCTGTACTATCACCTGTACCTAGTAGTGAGCTGTTTCTTGCATCTTTTTGGCCGAGTTTAGATTTAATTAGTTTTCTGGTTTAGTTTGCTTTAGTTAGATAGATTTCATTTGCAAATTTCATTTGGATTTTGGATTTTGCTAACCTTGTGGGCTAACAAGTTGTGCTTGTAGGTGCCTTCCTTGCTTGAAAATTTTTCTCAAAAGAATGCATGTCAAAGCTTCAAATGCACAAGGGCTACTAATAGGTTTTGTAGGGCTGCCCAAAGCATAAAAACCCAATCAAGTGCTTGTTGTTTATTTCATTTTCAAGTGTGGCAATTACTAGTTGTTTCATTTCATAGGAACATAATATCTTGTTTTAGGAATTCTTGGGTGGTAGGAGAAGTATGCTCTTCACCCTTGTGGTGAACCAGAAAATCTTGACCCATCTTTGGATTTTTAAAGCAAGAGGGTAATTGAACATTTTCTTGGTGTGATTGGGAGAAAGATTTGGGATAAGGGAGTATGCTCTTCACCCTTGTGGTGAAACAAAATCTTTGAATCTCATAAGTTGATCCACTCTTTGTTTAGATCTTTAGAATCTTTTAGCGGGCCCGCTCTTGAGAAATTAAGAGGAATGACCCAAGTGGGGACAAGCTTATTGCTGAGATATTCCAACCCACTATAAACTCAAGGCTATCAAGGACACAAAACCTTGGTAGATGTAGTGCTTGTCTTTGCTTGATGTGAGTACTTGTGGGATTGTGACCATGAGGAAAGTATTGAGCAAGAATGCTTAAGGTACTCTTGAGGCCGCGAGGTTCGTTACTTGCCGCAAGGTAAGGAGTCCCTTTGGGGAGCAAGAGGGGTACTACGAACAGAAGCCCTTATTAAGAACCATAGATAGAGGCCACCCTATTTTTCCGCTTAGCTTCTTGGTGCAAGGATTGATCCAAGTGGAATAACCTGGATCACCCCAAGATTACTCACCATATGTGTTCCTTTGGTTGTGTCTTTGGCACTTCCATGACAAAGCCAATATCTATTGTGGGTAACCACTTTGTGTGAGGCAATGGAGCATCAAGTTGTGGGCCAAGTTGTTAAGTATTGAGCCTTGTCTTTTTAGGATAGTAAGTGCTTTAAGTGTTCTCATTGTGCTATACCCATGTAAACATTCTTGCATACTCAACATCTCGGTAGCATTCATAGGATTTTATTGCTTTGATATCACAAATTGCTTGTCTAGGCAAGGTTTCTTTTGCCCTTGTGCAAGTGTTCTATGACATGTTTGATCACCTACTATTTGCAAACCTGTTAATTTACTGCTGTCATTGTGATTGAAATTGAAAAAATCAACTCTCAAACTGAAAATTTTGAGCAAACAGTCTCAAAAACTGAGTTTTTTTATGTTCACTGGTCAAAGAGTCATACAATTCCGCAACAGTATCGCGCCCTGTGGAGAGAAATATCACGCGATAGTTCACCCCTATTGGAAGATCACCCCGCCTGCCTAGAAAGTGTCACTTGAGCTTATTGAAAACTATCGCCTGGTTTAAGGTGAAGTATCACCTCGCTATAAACTATTTCCTTGCTTGCCTGGAAAGTATCACCCTGAGTCATTCTACTGTCCTGCTACTATTGCAATTCGGAGCTGTTACACTTGCATTTTAACCTGCTGTAGAGTGTCTTTTTCTGTTCTTATTTGAAGCTGGTTTGTTACCTACATGCTGAGGATTGTTCTAGACTGAAAGAAATGAGCTAAAACTATTGGATTTGAGCCTATCGAATGTCACTTTTGATCACTTGTCAAAACACGGTTACCTATCTAGCTACTTGCTACTCGAGCTTCTTGCTCACATCTAGGCTTGTGTCAATTGATTGCTATAAGTTCTTGACCACTTTGACTAGCCATCTCTATTGTTCTATCTCGACAAGTGATCATCATTGGCTTTTTCTTATCTCAACATTTAAGAAACTTTGTCTCATTTTATTGGTTGAACAACTTTCTTTTTCATGCCAGTTACAACTCGGTCTCAATTTGAACAAGGGAGTCACCCTTCATTCAATTATATGTAGTTACCTTCTCCCACTAGACGCTCATGAGCACCTATTAGCAACACTAGTTCTAGTTCTGAAGATTCTAAGGCTACCCCGTGGTACAAAGGAGGCTTTCTCTTTTCTGCATTTAAGTCCTCCAAAAACACAGATAGTGTCTCACTCACTCTCACTGAACAAGAAAAGTTTCGTCATTTGCAAGAACACTTTGAGCACAAGGACAACCAAGCATGCTTAGACAAAGAACACAACCAAACCATAATGGATACTGCTAGGTGCATGGCTTTTAGAGGAATGTCTCATGAGCAACCCGAGACTAGTAGTTATGAGCATAGACCACTTTTTGGTACTAATGGCAACTATGGCAACAACACGCCACCTAGATCTCCTCTGAGATGAACTTTTGCTGTACCTTCTTCACCTCCTTGACCACCTCCCTCTCACCATGAGGAAGAGGCTATTGATGAGATTTCTAGTGAGGATCTTATTGCATTTGAACAAGATGAGGAATCCCAATGAAAGATGCTTAAGCTTTTAGAGTGCAATGGAGACCAATATTTCCAATATATGACTTCTAGAGGATACAAGCTTCCTCCCGGCTATGATGTCAGACAAATTGTCCAACAAAGAGTACCAACTAAATTGGAAGTCCTTCAGGAAGAACTACGTCGGACAAATCAATGCCTTACCCAAATGGAAATAGAACGAGAGCCTCCAAAGGTCTCTTTTGTAGAATCAATTTGTGCTCTTCCATTTGATAGGAGTCTATACATGGTCCCATTTCCTAGGGATATTGAGGTTCCTAAGTATGACAAATATGATGGAAATGGTGATCCCCATGACCATGCGCATCACTTTTACGCTCTTAGCATGGACTTCCTTCACGAAGACACATTTTTGTGATGATTATTCCCTCAAAGCTTAAGAGGACAAGCTTTAGAATGGTTTGCAAAGTTGACACCTCCTTTGAAGACTTTTGATGAGTTGGCTATGCACTTCACACAACACTATTCATACAATATCCAACAGCCTATCACCATGATAGATCTTGGTGCTTTGAGACAACCAAGGAGAGTTATTTTCTACTTATTTTCTAGTTATTTTCTACTTCACTCTTTTGGGGAGAAGAACACATACCTGTTGAGGACATAGCTAACGCCGCTACACCTAGAAGTTGACAACGTAGGAATATTTTGTGGTTAATGAAAAGAGGAGATCTCACAAATAATGATGCTGAAGCCTCTACTTCTAAAGTTCCTAAACCTTCTTGGTGCAAGCATCCCAGTAGAAGCGTAACAACAAATTCAAATGAATATGAATGAGATACTCTCTCCGATGGATCTTCCATAGTGGATATGGAAGTGGATGTGGTTCATACTTATGGTGACCAACTTGACGTAGTTTATGAGTCTCACGTAGGGTCTGATGAGTTTAATCCACGTATTGCTTTAGTGGACCACGCTAGTCCTTCTATGACAAGTCTAGCTCTTAACACTTTCAGAGCTTACCCTATAGGCTTGACCTCTCTTGTCACCAGAGATGACATCCCTCACATAAATGCTATTGAACCAGTCACTTCATTTCATCTCGCAAAATCAGATCTCATAGCTTGGTCCACCCAGGATCAACATGCCATTGAACTTGTTACTTTTTCCACTAGTGAACCAGCAACAAAAAGGACTGAATTAGACATCAAGTATCTCAATCATCAAATCAAAAGAAAAGAGCAATGGTCGGATGGAAAAAAACACATTGTGGCAGTATCTGAACCTCAAAAAAGTAAAAATAAAGACCTGCTAAAAAATGATGATTCTCAAATAAAAGATGACAAGCTGATTCTTTACAAGCACATGGTGAACTTATCTAAAAATAAAGTTGCTAATGTCATGGTTACTTTGACATCCATTTTACAATTGAAAAAGCATAAATCATGCTTTAAGTTCCTGGTGGATGAATTACACTATCCTACCCACAATTCCTACAATGCCACCATCTTTTCCTATTTCCAAGATCACGTTATCCTTGAAAATCTCATCCATCACACCTCACACTTTACCCTCATCTTTGGTGACTTGTATAGGAAGGGTCTAGATGGAACTCTCCTACAGTGTCTAGAAATAGAGGAGTCAGACAAAGTGCTAGCTGAAGTCCACGACGGTATATGTAGATCACACTTTAACGACCTTGTGTTCACTTGGAAATTGCTTAGGGTTGGCTACTATTGGTTAGGACCTTATCTTATCACTACAACATTTGGGTCTGAGGTCTATCAGTTATCTACATTAGAGGAAGTAGAGCTTACCAAGCCTATCAATGTTCTACAATTGCAAAAGTTCTATGCCTAAGGTTCTTGAGCTCTTTTGTACATATTTATTGATCCTAAAAAAAAGTTACAAAAAAATTCATATATGATGTTGAAAAAATCCTAAAAAGCATAAAAAGTATTGAAAAAATGAGCATCCTAGTGAAAACCTAGCAATAGGCACTTTGATGTCTCACCAAAAAAAAATAAAAATGCAAAAAATTCAAAAAAATCAGAAAAAGTGCCTTGGTGAAAACCTGGAAATAGGCGCCTTGGTAGCAAAAATCAAATACAAAAAAAATTGAAAAAAAGTCCTGAAAAAAATCTATCAAGTGGTGAAAACCTGGAAACAGGCGTTTCTTGAGACCCTTGCACCTATGTCTATCAATCTTGCATGGCGCTCCTCCGCTCCACTTCTCGCTTTGCCTCTCCTAGCCTGGAATTGACTCTTGTCTTAGTCTAGGGGGCATACGTTGTTCTAGCTTATCTTGGGTCTCTTTGTGCGTCTAAGTTTCTTGGGCAACTTGGTTCCAATGGTGTTTTTCAACACCACCCCAACTGTGTTTTTCAACACTTTCCTAGCGTCGAATGTTTCTCAACACTTATCAGATATCCTACCCGCAGTCTAGATGATGCAATATTTCTCACTGGCAGATGCGATACTCAAAGTTTGACTCTATGACCTACACACACGCACTTAAACACTTGACTTGCTAAAATTTTCTTTACTTCTTTGTGTGTTGTCTATGATGCTTTCTTTGCTGAGTGTCCTCCCCCTAATAGTTTTCAATGATGCATAGCTAGAAGACTGGGGGCATGAGGACATGTTTTATTTCTTTCTCTGCTTGTGGGTATATTTTGTTGATCCTAACTATCATTAGCATTTATGCTTGTTCCACTTGACATTGGGATCTACAATGTATTATCCTTGACTGTTTCTGCAAGTGCATGCTTATAGTCATCTTGACTTTCTTGTGTCTCGATGCGAGTATAATCTTGCTATACTAAACTTAGGTAATCTCACTGCACTAGTCATCTTGACCTACATGTCTTTGATGCCTAGGTGGGATTTCCACATTCCTATCTGATATAGATCATATTCAGATCCACATAGTTATACTAGCATGTATTGTACGATCTTGCGATGCTACCAATAACGCTCGATGATGAATATTAGAGTCTAATAGCTTTGTGACCTTGCAAGTAAACCACTTTTTCATAATAGATTGCATTTTTAAGTTCATGTTAGTTTAGTTTTGCATCTTGCATATGGAGAGAGTTCTCCTTTCATCTTTCACGGACTTCTTAGTCAAACTGCGCTCACCTTTCACTTCTTCTCGATCATGTCTTTCACTTCTTGTCTTTCATATCACATCATTTTCTTTTCATTTTAGGATCGAAACCAAAATCCACGTTCACCTTGATCGTCCAAATCGCATCTCTCCTTCCATGCAGTTGGCTGACCTTTTGAGGCCCGATCCTTCGATGTTCACTGAGGCATCTTTTCTTTCTTCATCCCCATCTCTTTCAAACTTCTAGTCTTCCATTTCATTTTTCGCTTCATCTTTATCCTATATATAGTCAAATTGGGGCATATCTTCACTGCTTGATGGTTATTCTCTAATCTTTCATCTTCGATTATGATTTCTAGTGATTTGATCATGTTGCTCTTGCTTCTGCATTCCCTCTACCTGATTTTGCTTTTGATCCCGAGGGGGTAGACACATCATATCTTATTGGCTATTCTCCAGAGCATATGCTTGACCATTCCATTTTCTCTGATTGATCTATCTTTGCGCTTGACATGTTAGTTCTTGTCTCAAGTTCTGATACTGTCCATTTCTTTCCTAAGTGTTCAGTACTGTCACTACCAGGCTGACCATGCAAGATTTTCTATCTCTCTACACCTCATACTTTGGAGTCAGATCTCTATTGCCTTCTTGGTTGATCTATTCTTTGACATAATGTGTTCCCAGATCGATCACACATTAGTCAAAGAGGGGCAAATGTAATCATCTAAAAATGGTCATCTAGACTATTAGCCTCTTTTGCTAAAATTATCAATTGCTTTTTCTTGATCAAATCCTGGTTTTATCATTTATTCGATTATTTTCTATGGGCTAACCATATTATCCTAAAGTCTTTATTTAATCAAAAGGAATTTCCTCCTCTTTTATTAAATAAAAAGCCCCTACTTTTCCTCTTATCCTAAGTTGCACAAATAAAGCATTATTCTTATTTTATAAAAAGGAGAAAAGCACTTTTTGTCTCATATGGACACAAAAGTCAACTCTTATTTTCTCATTGGAGGATATTTGTGCACATGGATTTCTCCTCTTTGATGCTCCACCGTTGATTAAATCTTTTGCCTCTTAATCTCCATGGTCCATTCCTTCTCATTTCTTATAAAAGGAGAGCTCTCTTCTTCATTCTAGACCCCCAAATTTTTATGCTAATGTTATGTTGCAGGTTTTCTAGGTCACTTTGGAGCTTTTGAAGATTTGGAGCATTCTTGGCTTTTGCATCTACATGCTATCATAGTTTCATTTCTTGCATTGTCATGACATTCATAGGTTCATATTAGCTTAGTTTCCTTTATGCTTTAGATTACTTCATCTAGCTTAATTAGGAGGCTTTGTAATACTTGCATATTTCCTTTCATAGCTTAGCTTGCATAGCTTGCATTTCCATTTCTAGCATAGTTGCATTGCATTTCCATTTCCATTTGATTCTTGGGGATATTGGCATTCTTGCCCTTGTCTTCATTTGAATCTCCCATTGCATGGTTTACTAGCAAGGTTATTGGCTTAATAGCTCTAGTTGAGAGCATTCTTAACACCCTTGCACTCCATGCCTAGGGAGCTCTAAATCAATTTCTCAAGGTTTCCAATCCATGGATTCTCTTGGAAGCAATGATTTAGGGAAGTGCACTATTTAGTGTGTACAATATGTAGATTAGGGATTTTACACATTTTATTGTTCATAACACAAGATTAGGAATTTTAACATTGATAACGTGACGAGCCTTTTCCTTCTTGTTAAACCATTCCCATGTTTTTATTGGTAACCACATAATTAACTCAAAATCCACTGGAAAACATCTAGTTACCTATATTGGTCTTTCCTGACTGTAACATATTATTTTCTCATAGTCTGCACCGTTGTAGTTGATTGTACGAATTTTTCCTAACAATAACATTTTCTTTTTTGGTAGTTAACTATTCCTATTTTCCAATGCCCTCAACCTCCTCCATTTCCAACCACCATTTATATTTGTTAATCTCTATTTGACTGTAAATTGCAACCATTTTTATGGGACCCACACCCAATGGATACCCATGCATGTTAAGGTGTGTCTTTTGCACATTTTTTCCATGTACCATGTCATTTTTATTGCGTTAGCATAGAAGCACTAGCATAGATGGCTCTTGAGTATGTATGTATGTATGTATATTGTTTCAACGCCAATCACCATTCAAGGATTGCTTCTAGACAATACCTAGGAGGGATATCCACAACTATGAAGCACTAGGAACATAAATGACATGGTACAGGGATGGAGGTGAGCACACCACTCACATTAAAGTGCACCATGGCATGGCATGGCATGGTGTTGAGACAGACAAAAGAAAATTGCAACTAAAATAAATGGAAACTAAGAGTGTAGTCCACATTGAACATCGCACTACACTTTGGTGGAGAAGAATAAGAAGTTATCTTCTGACCCTTATTGAGATGGGATTTACTAATAAATAAATAAAAAATAAGATATAACATGGTACAAGTTAAAACAAAAAACAAACAAACTAATTGTTTATATTATTAATAAACCATAGTTGTCAGAATCACCAATCAAAATATATAGAAGGCAACACCATTCTTATCCATTGGTAGGTACAACAGAAGGAAATTCTAAAAAAAGAGAGACCTTGTATCAACACTACATAGAATCCTCAAACCAGTTATCACAAAGCACACAATAAAGATTTGATTTCTTTTCAAAAAATTTCTTATGGTTTTCAAGTTGAATATTGTAACAAATTCCATCTTTGTAGGTAAATTTAGATTTATGATATAATGCTCTTATGAAACTAAGTTGGAACAAGTGTTTTAAGGAAAAATTTATAAATTTCCCATAAATGGGGACATTGCAATTCTAGAACCATTTTTAATGACAACGACACAATTCATGGCAAGCAATAAAATTCAAAGTGGATGCAAGTTCTGATTGTCAGCTACATAGCTACATTGTCTGCATTTCAAAAAAAATCAATGCCAATGGCATACTACCTACTAAAGATTAGGATTCATAGAGAAGTTCATGTAAACACTCATTAGAATGAAGAAGGTACTAAAAAATCCATATAATATTGTGTCTATAGATAGACCACAACTGCCAATAAATTCTATAGAAATGATGCTCCACCCAAGAATACAAGTCCAAATACTGTCAATAATTATGAAAAACACTTAGCACCAAAATTCATCACTACCCATGTTAATTGTTGCTTGTCGATGGATCTTCCCTCCTGTATATTCCAGCTATGCATTCTACACCTAGGGGGTGAAAATCACTCGAATGATACAACAACAATACAATTGTAGTTGAAATATTTCATAAATATTTATGAAAGTGCAGTGACACTCCTGACCCATGCCTATCAAATATAGTATTGATTCTATCCTATCTATATACTATAGCTTGCATAACTGCTTTCAATATGATTCTAATCTCTTTGTATCCCTTCAATATTGACTGGGGGACAATTCCTACCACATATGCCTCACCACTATACAAGTCATATGACTTGATGGCTTCCTCCAAAGTATTCCTTGGTAGGAATTGTTCGTCAACATACAACTCCATAATTTGTCTTAGGCCATGATTGGACAACAATAAGTCCATGCACTATGACAAAAAGATATATACAAGATGCAATAGATATATTCATCAGCTCTCTGAATAAAGAGGGTTTTTTCCAATGACTTCAACAATACAATCTTGAACATTTAGGCAATGTGTATTTTTAAACGAAAACATGACACAATCCTAAGATAGAACAAAGTCTATAGGTTGCTCCCATTGCATAATTGGGATTCTAATATAGTAGTTTATGGGCTTCAAATCCATTGATCCAAAGAACTAACCAATATAGTAAATCCGATAATTCCTGCTACACAATCACGACCATAGATAAACAAAGATTGCAATCTGTAACACAATGTGAGAGAGAATAATATAACCAATGTTCCATTACCTCTAGTATGTTTTTTTTAAAAAAAAGTGCAGGATGGGAAAAGGTGGCGTAACAAAATAGATGGGAAAAAAGACATCTGGTAGTGACAAAACCCAAAACATAAGCATAAAGGAAAATATGACACCAGACAATAGTACACTGTTTATGAAATATTCATTCACATCAAAATGTTAAAGCTTCAAACCATAGAAAAAATTGATACCTTGGTTTTAAGAAACTTTAGAGTTTGAAACCCTACAAATAGAGCTCAACTACTAAAAACCCTACTCTCGAAAAGATCCATCTATCTTGACACCAAAAATGTGGTGCATGGGGAAGATGCGCAAAAAATAATATGCTACAAGTATGAAACATTTGTTCTCAGAGAAATGTTGGAGCTTCAAACCCTATATAAAACTGATACCTTGGTTTTAAGAAACTTAAGAGTTTGAAATCCTAGAAATAGAGCTCGAAAACTAAAACCCCTACTCTCGAAAGGAGTCATCTAATCTGACACAAAAAATGATAGGAACATGGACAAAAGGAAAATATGACACTAGAAAATAATACATTATTTATGAAACATTCGTTCATAGAGACATGTTGGAGCTTCAAACCCTATATAAAATGGATACCTTGGTTTTAAGAGACTTAAGAGTTTGAAACCCTAGAAATAGAGCTCGACAACTAAAAAACCCTACTCTTGAGAGGAGTTGTCTACTCTAAGGAAAAAAATGACATGGTACACGGACAAAAGCCAAACACAACACTATAAAATAATATGCTATTTATGAAACATTGGTTCACAAAGAAATGTTGGAGCTTCAAACCCTATATAAAACTAATACCTTGGTTTTAAGAAACTTTAGAGTTTGAAATCCTAGAAATAAAACTCAACAACTAAAAACCCCTACTCTCAAAAGGAGTCGTCTATTCTGACACAAAAAATGACATGGTACATGGACAAAAGGAAAATACGACTCCCAAAAATAATATACTATTTATGAAATATTCATTCACATAGAAATGTTGGAGCTTAAAACCCTATATAAAAATGATACCTTGGTTTTAAGAAACTTTAGAGTTTGAAACCCTAGAAATAGAGCTCGACAACTAAAAACCCTACTCTTGAAAGGAGCAATTTATTCTCACGCAAAAAATGACATGGTACATAGACAAAGGAAAACATGACACCAAAAAATAATATGCTACTTATGAAACATTCATTCATAGAGAAACATTGGAGCTTCAAACCCTATATAAACCTAAAAACTTGATTTTAAGAAACTTCAAAATTTGAAACCCTCCAAATAGAGCTTGACAACTAAAGACCCCTTCTCTCACAACCATTTTTGAACATCCTCTTAATTCACAGTTTTAACATTATGGAAAACTTAAAAATATTATTGAACACAAATACATTATTTGGTTTACTTTCTCCCACATTTGCCACACAACGGTCCATAAAAACCAGTTGCCACTATCCCTCCAAACCCCCCTCAGAAAGAGGGAAATGCATAACATTATGGCAAATAATTAGTCTCTTTCAACACAATACTAACATTCCTCATCGTCTGTAATGAAATCATAGAATTTACACACCTGGTTAGTAAAATTTGTAGCTAGTTGTATTCGTTTCCTGGAATTGGCCATGTATTTTCCCTTGACATCTCATAAAAAGTACAAAATTAATGGCTAATCTGTCATGGTGTCTCATTTATGTTTCAACCAATTTTCAAATCTTCTTTCTGCCGCATTTCCCATTGGCCAGAATCTCCCTAACCGTGCGGTCTACCATCCACTCCGTCCAATCTCATGCAACCATATGCCGTCTACCGTTAACCCATCCAATTTCATCCATCTATATCTCTATTTGTCTTCACAAGCTCATCTTATCATGACACATCATGCAAGTATGGGATGATATATTCTATATATGGACCCATGGCATTTTTTGCATCTGAATAGATTTTGGTGAAGTGAAGATGCATAAAGATGCAATTACAATTTATTTATTAAATAAATTTGATGGGATTATAATCAATAGTTACTTGAAATTCAAACTAAATTTGAAATGGAAAATGTGTGCAATAAATTTGCATAACATTGATGATGACAAATGAGTTTGCCACAATTGATGAGATGATTGTGAACACATGTGAGCTAGCAGGTGCATGTGCTTTCAAAATTGCATTACATCATTGAGTAGTGTGGAAAATGTAAGTTATGTATTTAAAGATTGATTAAATTAATCAATGATAGGGATCCATGAAATAAAATTGATTAAACTAAGGAATAATCTTAGATTTTGGATATGATTTCTGATTGGATCACTTAAAATCTCCAAACTAACTTTGAATTGAAATAATTGTTTACTCTTTAGATGACTTATTGTAGTCCATGAGACCATGTTTCTCTGAGTCATTCTCTCAAATACTTCCCGTGCCTTGTCTATGCTTTTACATTTTTCATACATGTCTAATAGAGCATTTCCAACTATAATATCTGATGGAAATCCCCCTTGTATTATGCTTTGATGGATATCCATACCTTGTTCCAAAGCTCCTATTTTTGTACAAGTAGGGAGGATGCTGGAAAAGGTTACTGAACTCGGATATATTCTTGCCAATTGCATGTATTTGAAAGTATCTAAAGCCTTTTCAACAAATCCATTTTGTGCATATCCTACAATCATGGCATTCCATGAAACCACATCTCCTCGAGGCATTCTATCAAATAGTTCATGTGCCTTGTCTATCTTTTCACATTTTGCATACTTGTCTACTAGAGCACTTGCAACCACAAAATTTGACAAAATTCCTCTATCCTTCATGCTTTGATGGATGTACATACCTTGTTCCAGAGCTCCCATTTTAGCACAGGCAGAGAGAATGCTGGCGAAGGTTGTGAAGTCAGGCTTTACACTTGCCAATTGCATTTGTTCAAAAGTTTCTAAAGCCTTTTCAACATATCCTATTTGTACATATCCTACAATCATTACATACCATGAGATGACATTTCTCTGAGGCATTTGGTCAAACAGTTCTTGTGCCTTGTCTA
This sequence comes from Chamaecyparis obtusa, assembly GCA_027943335.1. Classification (NCBI taxonomy): domain Eukaryota; kingdom Viridiplantae; phylum Streptophyta; class Pinopsida; order Cupressales; family Cupressaceae; genus Chamaecyparis; species Chamaecyparis obtusa. Next base: position 111,188 of record BSBK01004655.1, read on the forward strand.
AGTTTCCACATTTTGCATACATGTCGACTAGTGCAGTTGCAACTACAACATTTGAAGTAATTCCTCCATCCTTTACGCTTTGATGGATGTCCATGCCCTGTTCCAAAGTGCCCATCTCGACATAGGTTTGAAGCACGCTAGAAAATGTGAATTGATCGGGTTGGAAACCAATTAGTTGCATTTGGTCAAACAATATTACTGCCTCGTCAAGACATCCATGTCTTCTATAGGCCGCAATGATTGTATTCCATGAAACCCTGTCGCGCTCTTTCATTTGGTCAAACACTTTACGAGAATCAACCAAACTTTCGTACTTCGCATACATATAAATAATCTTATTATGAGTTGTGTGTGTACCAAATACCCATTGTCTGTGATGATGAAAGAGTGGATATTTTTTCCCAGTGAAAGCGCGTTCTTGAGAATGCAGGTTTGTAATAGTTGAAGATATATAGAGGAGTCTTCAGGAGGTTTGTGTGTAGGAAGAAGAATGTGCAGTGCCTCCTTCAACTAGCCCTCCCTACACAATGCTATAAGTTTGAAATGAGTAGTTAATGATAATGGCATTTTATGATTGTAATTGAAGCGTGTTATTCACCATACTCAAACATTGCCTACCATGGAGACATTGTTAGTAGTAAACCTGTGAGCATTTTCACATGATAGCATACAATCAAGTTTACTGTTTACCTTCTTAGGTTTACAATCTTTCTTTTTTTATTGATTCAACATTTGGAGGAACACTGGTTGAATGTAATAGAGTTATTGCAAGTCAAATGTAACTCTATTACATTCAACTAGTGCAAACCAAATGGAACTCTTCATATCACAATCGAAGGTCTCTTCAATTTCCAAAAAACAAGTCTCTTCATATTTCCAAACGCATGACTCTTCACATGTCCCATGTCTCTTTATATAATAAAATATCAAATATTTAGAGTGTGACACCTAGCACACATTGAATGACCCTCTTTATGAAGGCCTTGAAGTTGACTAATTCTAGCTCAGGTATAGTTAAATTGTCCTTGCTGCCCTAGAATGACATCTTTGTTCAAACCATTGATTGCAAACATTTTTTAAGTACTTGAATCTACAATAGGACAATAGTGGTGAATGTATGATTATTATAATCATATGATTATATGTTATAATATTTATGTAATAAATGTAGTAACGATGGTGTAGTGCATTATTGATATAGGCTCGATGGCTCTTGTCAATATGCCAAACTGTCAATGTGGTGGTGGGTAGTGTGTGTTGAAGACTTCACGGACACAGAGCAACCCTGGACAATAATTTTGGTGCTGCCCAAATAGAAAAAAGGTTACTAATGTGTATATATTTAATGTTTCTAATGTAAATACTATTCATTATATTATAAGAACTAATGTAGATTGGGCATCACAAGGAAATAATGGCTACAGATACTTTAGTTGGGTCGATGAGAACTCATTTGCATCTATCCACCCATCTCCACTTATCCGCGATGAACAATTTGAGTGAAAAACGTGTCAGGCTAGGGCAAATGCCAAAATTATATTTTTACGATGCCTTCTCTGTATTGTAATCAACATCTTTGTTGTGACCATATATGGAGATGAGCTTAGGAATTAGCCAGTTTAGTATTTTCATATTGTAACTAATATTTTAATATGGATATGGCGTAACTTCTCTTTGCCTCAAGTGCACATATATATGGTTTACATATTTTTTTACAATAATTCTTCATGTTTATGGCTCAGGTGAGCCCCAATCTGCAATCAATCATTGCCATTAAGGTTTACATTCAAAATTTGATTACAATAAGATCAATATATGATAAAAAAAATATCATATGACCATAAAGGAAGGAAGATTTGACATAAAATATATGAAGGCTACTTAGTTTATCTTAGGGATAGAGATAATTTAATTTTAACTTTGGTTGTGCTAAAGGAACTATGTTGACTTTATTTTGTAGTTGTTTAACATGAGAGTTTGTAGATTAATAGGAGTTCACATTTTTATGGGAACGTATCATTCAATTGAGCATTAATGCCCATCTATATCTAGTGAGATGAACATAACTCATGTACCTCATGCTAGTGTGCTTGGATGCCTTGTATACACTATTTTGCATTAGACTAGACATTATCCAAATAGTGAGTATTTATATAAAGTGCTCGAAGATCAAAGGCCCAAGTCCAGAATGCCAAAATTAATAATAGTGACAATCCTCACAGGCGGTTGTATAATCTCTAGTTTAATCCAAGCACACTAGCATGAGGTACATGAGTTATAAACTCTCATGAGTTATAAACTAGCATGAGGTACTTAGGAATCTCTCAATACAATACATATTCCCCCATATCTTATTCAAATCTTATTTAATTCATTACTACATAAAGATATAATCTTTTTATATAAATATACACTAATTAAATAATTGAGAGAGTTTGGATCAACATTTGATTATATAAGTCAGACCTAGCATGAGAGAGAGAGAGAGAGAGAGAGAGAGAGAGAGAGAGAGGAATGATGAGGATATTGATGCGCCACTTAGTCGTTACCATAATGGCTAAGCGGAGATGGTAACGGCTAAGCGGAGCATCAATATCCTTGTCATTCCCCTCCTCTCCATCTCTGTCTGTCTGTCTGTCTCTGCTACTAGTCCTTTGGCATGTATTAAAAAAAATAGAATTTTCAGAATATTATTATCATTCTATTTCTTTGTTGTAAACATGCCATTGGTTCAATTTTGTAATTTTTTTTGTGTTAAATGCATTTAAAATAAAGGTCTAATAGAACTCCCAACAATTCTTAAACATACTTTATCTGATATGATGAATTCCTAAACAATTAAGGTTGGAGTAGACATAGTTATCACACAATTTTTTTGTGGGACAAGGAAGATTTGGCTAGGTCAAATCTTCCTTCGTGCTAGCAGTCTACAAAATTAGACCTTTATTAAGAATTAATCATATTAGATAAAGTATGTTTAAGAATTGTTGGGATTGGTCCTTTGGTGTGTATTAAACATAATAGAATTTTCAGCATATTATTATCATTCTATTGCTTTGTTGTAAACATGCCATTGGTTTAGTTTTGTAAATTTTTTTTGTGTTAACATGCCATTGGTTCAATTTTGTAATTTGTTTTTTGTTTTAAACATGTCATTGGTTCAATTTTGTAATTTTTTTCAGGAACAATCTGGCCAAGGGTGAGATCAATATTGCTCGCAATCTCATTGCCAAAGTGGCCAAAGACTATGTTAGGCTGATAAAATATGAGGATTCTCTTTACCGCTGCAAATCTTTGAAGGTTGCTGCACTTGGACGGATGTGTACCATTGTTAAGAGAATTGGACCGAGTTTGGCTTACCTCGAATAGGTGAGGCAACATATGGAAAGGTTGCCATCTATTGACCCAAATACTAGGACTATTTTGATCTCTGGGTACCCTAATGTTGGCAAGAGTTCTTTTATTAATAAGATTACTAGGGCAGATGTGGATGTGCAACCTTATGCTTTTACTACTAAGTCTCTGTTTGTCGGGCATACTGATTATAATTACTTGAGGTATCAGGTTATTGATACCTCTAGTATTTTGGACCACCCCTTGGAGGATAGGAACACCATCGAGATGCTCAGTATTATTACCTTGGCTCATTTGAAGGTAGCTGTTTTGTTTTTCCTTGATGTTTCAGGGTCCTGTGGTTATAGTATTGCACAACAGGTAGCTTTGTTTCACAACATAAAACCTCTATTTGCCAATAAGCCTCTTATTGTAGTTTGTAATAAGATTGATTTGCAACCACTAGAGACACTACTGGAAGAGGATGCAAAATTGGTAGTGGAGATGAGATCTGAGGCTGGGAAAAATATGGGTGGGTTCCTTTAGGAATCAGGAGGGGGGGATGATGGTGCACTACTCTCTATGAGTGCTTTGAAGGAAGAAGGGGTGATTACGATGAAGAATGCAACATGCGAGAGGTTGTTGGAGTAGAGAGTGGAAATTAAGATGAAGTCGAAGAAGATCAGTAGTTGTCTCAATAGGATTCATGTTGCAATGCCCAAGATGCGAGATGGGAATGAGAGGCCCAATATATATATATATATATATATATATATATATATATATATATATATATATATATATATATATATATATATATATATATATATATATATATATATATATATATATATATATATATATATATATATATAGTGGAAATTAAGATGAAGTCAAAGAAGATCAGTAGTTGTCTCAATAGGATTCATGTTGCAATACACAAGATGCGAGATGGGAATGAGAGGCCCCCTTGTATTCCTCAAACTATTTTGGATGCCAGGGCACGTGCTGCCAAGGAGGCCATGAAGCTGGAGAAGGATATTAAGAATGAAAATGGTGGGGCTAGAGTTTTGATGCAGGAGCATCCTGGGTGTAAGAGCAATCTTGCATCACCCAAAAATATTTATGTTTTTGTATTCAATAAAGGGCTATTTTGTGCAGAGCTGCTATTTATGGAAAGTTACTATTTTTGGTAATTTTCGTATGTGCTCAGAATGATCTGATTTCTTTCCTGGAGGTTGATTTTGGTCATACAAGTCTGTCAGTAAAGTTTCATTGCTAGATCAAGTGTATATTGGAAGATATTGAAGATTTTTGGTATTGGCAGCAGGGTACAGAAACTTTGAACTCAGTTTTGAAGGCTTTAGAGGCCCCGGATGAGGTCAAAAATTTGGGTGACGGGCGCTTGCATGGGTCAAGCCTGTAGAACGCTTCGTGGCATTTCTGAAATGGGGTTATAATAGCTGATCGGGTCAACTGGTGATGACTTATGGTCTTCGGAAGTTAGGCCACCTGAAATGGTGAAAAATAATTTTCTTCAAAATTTCTGTTCAGGTTTCAAAGGTTATCTTGAGCCGACTATGATGTAATGAAATGTAAAATAAAATAATTCTAAGTTTGGTCGGCCTTATTGGCTAAAATTCTGGAACCTTCCCAGGCGGTGGGGAATTGCCTATATAAGGAAGGCTGTATTATTGTCTTAGGCAGTTCAGAATAGTTCTGGATAATAGTTCGAGGCTTTGTCCTACAGAATATTGTAAGGGAATGCCCATGTGGCTTTGCATATTGTAATTCTAAAAGTTTGTAATTCCACATTTGTGGAGATAAAAAGAAGCCAATTTTCTGTTCTTGCATATTGTTGTTGTTTCTCTATATCTGTTATGTGTTTATGGTATTAAGGGGAGCACCCTTCATCAGGTGGTATCAGAGCAGGAGTTCTTGAGTGTGTAAATAGATCACCGACTGTGAGGCAGTTTGCACCAGGACCGTGGCTAGGGTTTCAGCGCACATTATGAAAATGCCTCCACAAAGGGAACGTGGTGGAAGAGCTGGTGTTGTGACACCTGAGGTTAGAGAGCTGCAGAGACAAGTGCGAGCATTGCAAGAAGAGATTCGCAGATGAATGAATCTTAATATCAGAGATGAAAGCGAGGATGAAGCCGAAGAAGAATATCAAGAAGGAGAAGTTGAAATTGTGAACCAGGAGGAAGAAAAACTTTTTCGGGTGATTTCCAAGATTGGGAAAAGACCTAAGATTGAGGTTCCTACATTTTCTGGAAATCTTAACCCAGAGGAATTGATCGACTGGATCAATGAATGTGAAGAATATTTTGAGTATGAAGATGTTGAGGATCCTGATAGGGTCAAATTTGCGAAGGCCAGACTGAAAGGTCATGCGAAGATATGGTGGCAAGAGATTCAGTTGGAGCGAAATAGAAGGGGAAAGGAGAAAATCACGAGATGGGATCGGATGGTGGATAAATTGAAGTGACAGTTTATTCCTGTTGATTATGAGCTTGAACTACTGAAGAAAATGCAAAGTTTGAAGCAAGCAGGAAGATCTGTTCAGGAGTATACAGAGGAGTTCTATCGACTTCTCATCAGAACAGGCCATGCAGAAGCTGATAAAGAGAAAGTTGCCCGATACCTTAATGGGTTAAGGCCAAGCATTCAGGAGGAGCTGAATCTGGTTCGAATGAACAGTATTGAAGAGGCATACCAGTTTGCCCTAAAAGTAGAGGAAAAGCTGAACAAGAAGTTTGAGAGCAGACAAAATGGAAGAGGTCGTGGTGGACGATCTGGTGGATGGTCATATGGTGGCCGAAATGAAGATACGAAAAAGAAGGATGAGGCCAGTAGCAGTCAGAATCAGCAAGAAAATAATTCCAATCGCTTCCAGGATCAGAATAATAGAGATCAGAGAGGAAGAGGAAGAGGACAAGGATCTGGAAGAGGTGGCTTCCGTGGAACATGTTTTCACTGTGGAGAAGAAGGTCATAGGGCATTTGAATGTCCTCAGCGCCAAGGCAGAATGGACAGGAGAAATGAAGGCCAGGCCAGAGTTGCACATGTAGATGAAGATGCCAGATCATCAAATTCTGAAGATGTTGAAAGAGGAGAAACGTTGATTAACAGAAGAGTCCTGTTGAGTGGTGAGAATGAACCTGAGCAAAGGAGGAGCCTGTTTCGCACCAGGTGCAAGTGTGAAGGTAAATGTTGTGATGTGATCATTGATAGTGGAAGCACTGACAATTTGGTGTCATAAGAGATGGTGACAAAGTTGAAGCTCAAGAGACAGAAACACCCACATCCATATCGGATTGCCTGGGTACAGGATGACCACAAGGTCATGGTCAATGAACAATGCCTGGTGAAGTTCAAGATTGGCGGATACCAAGATGAGGTATTGTGTGATATCATATCTATGGATGCATGTCATATGTTGTTGGGTAGACCATGGCAGTTTGATAGATGTGCTGTACATGATGGTCGTGCGAATACCTATTCCCTGACAAAGGATGGAGTGCGACATAAGCTAAAACTATTGAAGGAGACTGAAGAAAAGGTATGTGGTAATGCAAGGATAACTTTTGTTGATGGAAAAAATTTCCTAGATGGTATGAGACATGAGCATGTATGTTTTGCTTTAATTCCAAAAGCTGGTAAAGAGGAAGTAGAAGATGTTCCTGTAGAAGTTGCAGATTTGTTGAATGAGTTTCAAGATATTGTATCTGATAACATGCCTGATGGATTACCACCAGTCAGGAAGATCAGTCATCAGATGGACTTGATCCCAGGAGCGAGTTTACCAAATAAGGCAGCGCACAGAATGACACTTGCAGAAAGTGAGGAGTTGAACAGACAAGTACATGAACTGTTACAGAAAGGATTGATCCGTGAGAGTCTGAGTCCCTGTGCTATACCAGCAGTATTAGCACCAAAGAAGAATGGAGAATGGAGGATGTGTACAGATTCCAGAGCAATAAACAAGATCACAATCAAGTACAGGTTTCCATTGCCACGAATGGATGATATTATGGATTGTTTGAGTGGAGCTGTGTATTTCTCAAAGATAGATCTGAAGAGTGGATATCATCAGATTCGGATCAGAGAAGGAGATGAATGGAAGACTACCTTCAAGACAAAGGAAGGACTATATGAGTGGTTAGTCATGCCTTTTGGGCTAACCAATGCACCGAGCACTTTCATGCGGCTCATGAACGAGGTTCTGAAGGAATTTCTGGGTAAGTTTGTCATTGTTTACCTAGATGATATTTTGATCTTTAGTAAGACATTGGATGAGCATATGATGCATATTCGTATGGTATTTGAGAAGTTGAGAGAAGAGAAATTGTTGATTAATTTGAAGAAGTGCAGTTTTGTGAAGAAAGAGTTAGTGTATTTGGGATTTGTAGTTTCAGCAGAAGGTCTAAAAATGGACCCAGAGAAGGTACAGGCTATCCTTGAATGGCCTACTCCGAGGAGTGCTACTGAGGTAAGATCTTTTCATGGTCTAGCTAGCTTTTACAGAAAGTTTATCAGAAATTTTAGCAGTATTTGTGAACCCTTGACTGAAACAATGAGAGTGGATAGAAAAGAGTTTAAGTGGACTAATGGGGCAGAAAAGAGTTTTCAATTGTTGAAACAAAAAGTTACAGAACAACCCGTTTTAGCACTTCCAGATTTTAATAAGGTGTTTCAAGTAGATTGTGATGCTAGTGGTACTACAATAGGAGCTGTTATGAGCTAAGAAGGTAAACCTGTTGCTTATTTCAGTGAGAAGTTAAATGATGCCAAGAGAAAATATTCTATTTATGATCAGGAATTTTATGCTATAGTTCAGGCATTAAAGAAGTGGAGACATTATCTGCTTCCTAAGGAGTTTGTTTTGTATACTGATCATCAAGCTTTGCAATATTTGAATAGTCAAGGAAAATTGAATCAAAGGCATTTGAAATGGGTTGAGTTTTTGCAGAGTTATACATTTGTTTTGAAACACAGGAGTGGAAAGTCTAATAGGGTTGCAGATGCTCTTAGCAGAAGGCAACTATTGCTGACAGAAATGCAGATTGAAGTGGTCGGGTTCAAGGAACTCAAGAATTTGTATCCAGAGGATCCTGATTTTGGTGAAGCTTGGAAAGCTTGTACAGAACCTGTTACTCTAGACAGGACGAAATGGTTGGATTTCATCATCCAGGCTGATATGCTATTCAGAGGGAGTCAGTTGTGCATTCCACGAAGTTCTATGAGGGAGAATCTCATCAAGGAGAAGCATAGCGGAGGATTGGATGGACATTTTGGTCATGATAAAACCCTTGGTTTGGTTAGTGAGAATTATTATTGGCCACAGTTGCAGTAAGATGTGAAGAAGTTTGTACAGAGTTGCAGAGTATGTCAGATGGCGAAAGGAGTGAAGCAGAATACATGGTTGTATCAACCTTTACCCGTACCAGAGAAGCCTTGGGAGGATATCAGCATGGACTTTGTTCTTGGTTTACCGAGGACACAGCGGGGACATGATTCAATTTTTGTAGTAGTTGACCGATTTTCAAAGATGGCACATTTCATTCCCACAAGAAGACTAATGATGCTGTTCATGTAGCAGAATTGTTTTTCAGAGAAGTAGTGAGACTTCATGGTTTGCCAAAGACCATAGTTTCAGATCGGGACACTAAGTTTGTTGGATATTTCTGGCGTACATTGTGGAAGAAGTTGAAGACAGATTTGAAGTTTAGTTCATCACATCATCCACAGACTGATGGACAGACAGAGGTGGTGAATAGAAGTTTGGGAAATTTGCTGAGATGTTTGGTTGGAGATAAGCCAACAGGATGGGATTTGATTTTACCACAGGCAGAATTTGCATACAATAATTCTGTCAACAGGAGCACTGGTAAATCACCATTCCAGATTGTATATGGAAGTAGTCCAAGAAATGCATCTGAATTGAGGAAGATAGATAAAGGAGAAATAAGTAGTGCTGAAGCTGAGGATTTTGCAAAACACTTGAAGAACATCCATGGGGAGGTGAGGAAGCATATTACCAAGATGAACGCATAGTATAATTCTAAGGCAGATGAGAAAAGGAGGTATAAGGAATTTTAGGTTGGTGATGAAGTCATGGTTCATTTGCGGAAGGAGCGGTTTCCAGTTGGTACAAATAACAAGCTGAAAATGAAGAAGTTTGGACCATGTGGGATACTGAAGAAACTGAGCTAAATATTTCACTAGTGTTTAACATTTCAGATCTGACAGAGTATCATGAAGGAGGTGTTGAAGATGAGATGACAGCAGCACAGTGGAGTATTCCAGCAACTAGTTCAGACACTAAGGAGATCGAAGATATACTGGACAGTCGTGTTGGCAGAAGCACAAGGAACAGGGCATATGAAGAATATCTGGTCAAGTGGAAAGGATGACCTGTTGAAGATTCATCATGGCTGACAAAGGAGGAGGTTAGCCGTCTTGGTTTTCCTCTGCACACCTGAGTCGTGAGAGGGTCACTTCTCAAATTACCCTTGGTGTCTGATGCAGGAGCATCCTGGGTGTAAGAGCAATCTTGCATCACCCAAAAATATTTATGTTTTTGTATTCAATAAAGGGCTATTTTGTGCAGAGCTGCTATTTATGGAAAGTTACTATTTTTGGTAATTTTTGTATGTGCTCAGAATGATCTGATTTCTTTCCTGGAGGTTGATTTTGGTCATACAAGTCTACCAGTAAAGTTTCATTGCCAGATCAAGTGTATATTGGAAGATATTGAAGATTTTCGATATTGGCAGCAGGGTAAAGAAACTTTGAACTCAGTTTTGAAGGCTTTAGAGGCCCTGGATGAGGTCAAAAATTTGGGTGACGGGCACTTGTGCGGGTCAAGCCCATAGAGTGCTTCGTGGCATTTCCGAAATGGGGTTATAATAGCCGATCGGGTCAACTGGTGATGACTTATGGTCTTCGGAAGTTGGGCCACCTGAAATGGCGAAAAATAATTTTCTTCAAAATTTCTGTTCGGGTTTCAAAGGTTATCTTGAGCCGACTATGATGTAATGAAATGTAAAATAAAATAATTCTAAGTTTGGTCGGCCTTATTGGCTAAAATTCTGGAACCTTCCCAGGCGGTGGGGAATTGCCTATATAAGGAAGGCTGTATTATTGTCTTAGGCAGTTCAGAATAGTTCTGGATAATAGTTCGAGGCTTTGTCCTACAGAATATTGTAAGGGAATGCCCATGTGGCTTTGCATATTGTAATTCTGAAAGTTTGTAATTCCACATTTGTGGAGATAATAAGAAGCCAATTTTCTGTTCTTGCATATTGTTGTTGTTTCTCTATATCTGTTATGTGTTTTTGGTATTAAGGGGAGCACCCTTCATCAAGTTTACTCTACAAGCTTGAAGAAGTGGTATATTTTGGCAAATGAAGAGTGGAAAGAAGATGATATTCCTGAGATCATGGATGGACACAATGTTGCAGACTTTATTGATCCAGATATCTTGAAGAGGCTTGAAGAACTGGAGAGGGAAGAAGGGCTTAGGATGGTAGCTGAGGGTGATGAGGATGATTAGATGGGGGAAGTGGAGTTGAATCCTAATGAAAAGGAAGCTCTAGTTGCAATTATGAAGAAGAAGAAGATGCTTATTGTCAAACACAGATTGAAGAAGAGTACTACAGAGAGCAGGCCTACTGTACCAAGGAAGTTTGACAAGAACAATGAATATGTCTTAAACTGAATGGGAAGACATCTTTCTAGCATGGGATTGGATCCATTGACAATTAGCTTGATAATAAATGAAGTAAATGAGAGCTGAGCAATTAGCTTCCCAAGAAAAATCTCATAAATGAACTGTGTGTACCCCAATTCCTATGCCCTCTGCGCGTACCCAAAGGATATATTTGAAACAACAAGAGTAAGGCTAAATTTACCCTTGTTGTTTCAAATATATCCTTTGGGTACGCATAGAGGGCACAAGAATTGGGGTACACATAGTTCATTTATGGAATTTTTCTTGGGAAGCTAATTGCTCATCTGTCATCTACTTCATTGTTATGAAGCTAATTGCTGAAGGATCCAGGCCGAGGCTAGAAATATGTCTTCCCAAACACATAAAAAACATGCACATAAACATGAAAATTGAGAAACATAAATGTAGATATCATAACAGCTGAGAAACACAAATGTAGGCATCATGGTCACATTTTTTGGAGACAACATAATTGAGTTGTATACCCAAATGATGCAAAGCAACTTCTACTCCTCTGGTTCCAAGTTGACACTACGGGATCCAAAGACCATAGATAAGGAATAAATTTAGAGAGTGGAGGAGGGCCATAACAACCAAAATAATATAGGACAAACCTCAAGTTAAATGAGGTGACTGTAAACATTTTAATAGATTTTTATTATTAAATAATAAAATTTGCATATACTAGTGTTCTAAGCTCCCTCATTACATGATTTATTATTGTAAGCCCCCTCTGACTTACGCATCTAGAATTTGAAACTACAACCTATTGGGATTGAGACAAACCTTATAAAACAATAGCAACTAAGAAGGATCACTTGCCAACATTTGCTCTTGTATTCAACAGATGTTGGAAAGTGATCCTTCTTAGTTGTTGTTGTTTTATAAGATTTATCTCAATCCCAATAGGTTGTAGTTTCATTTTCTAGACACGTAAGTCAGAGGGGGCTTACAATAATAAATCATGTAATGAGGGGGCTTAGAACACTAGTATATGGAAATTTCATTATTTAATAATGAAAACCTATTAAAATGTTTGTAGTTGCCTCATTTAACTTGAGGTTTGTCCTATATTATTTTGGTCGTTATGGCCCTCCTCCGCTCTCTAAATTTATTCCTCATCTATGGTTTTGGGATCCCGCAGTGTCAACTTGGAACTGGAGTAGTAGTTTCTTTGCATCGTCTGGGTATACCACTCAATTACGTTGTCTCCAAAAAATTGTGACCATGATGCCTACATTAATGTTTCTCAGCTGTTGTGTCTCAGGACCCCTTATGACCCTTTACGATCCCTAAGAATACATCTTAGAGGTCTTAAAATGTCATAGAGGGTCATAAGAGGCTCCTAGGAGGGGCCAGATGATCTTCCACCTTCACGTGGTTGGCCCTGTTAAGTAGGGAATGTTAAACTATTCTCGAAACAAAGAGAAGCTCAATAATTTAAGGTCTCAGTCCACAGACAAATTAAATTAGACTTACTATCCAAATTGGACAAATTATGTCCAAGGTTTCATCCTGGTGGTGGATGGTTTGGATGATGGGCAAAGTGCTAGAAAGGTAGCAGCCACACTAGAGGGCAGAGAAAAGAAATGACCTATTGGGTGCTGAGACAAGGTGGATGAGCAATTAGATGATCATATGCATCAACATGGGAAGTTTGGCTTGGGTGTGGCTTGTATTTCAGGGGATAATCTCGGGGATTGGCAAAATGAGGTAGTCAAATTGGAGGATGGGTGGGAAAATGTAAAAGGGAGAAAAAGGAAAAATGAAAAGAAAGCTTTTGACATGATCCTTCATTCTCAGAAAAAAGGTGGAGTTTAGAGAAAACTATGGAGGTGCTTTTATTCTTTCTTCTGAAGCTTGTGTGATTGATGTGGGTTTACCGAATATTTGGGGAGATAGCTCTCCTGGATGTACCTATCCCTGGTTCGGGCCAGGTTCTAACTCATTACAATTAATAAAATTACCAATTACCATTAAAAAAAATAGTAAAGTAACATAACAAAATACACAACGATATATATTAATGTAAAGTAACACTTGAAGATAAATATCTAGACTAATCACCGAGCAAGATGTTGTTGGTGATTACTTTGGATATTTATCTTCAGTTTTTTTTTAACATTCCATTATTAGTCAAACTTTCAATGACCTTTGGTCAAAACCCTCACAAAGATTGGTCTAAAGTTCGACCAATTTCTGTCAAAATTTGCCATCGTGGGTTTGACATCCTGGTCGGACGGTCTAAAGATTTTGACCAAGTAAGGTCAAAAGGTCTAAATATTTTGACCTACTTTGGTCGATAGTTTGACCTGATGAATTCCTAATAGCAGATGTGAATTTCGACCAAGATTCGCGTAGAACTTTCTACGTTAACAATGGTATGTCGAACATTTGACTCAAAAATTAGTGACCAAACCATTGGTCGAATAGTTGACCAATATTGGTAGAAAATTCGACCAATTGTTCATCGAAAATAGGTGCCAATTGTACTAGTGTTAAAGAAATGTTGAAAAAGTTTGGAATGGAAGATTGTAAACCAGTTGGTGCATCCATGGTGACTAGTCATAAACTATCAAATAATGATGAGACAAAGTTTGTTTTTTAGACCAAGTACAAATCAATGGTTGGTGGATTACAATATCTGACTCACACCAGACCAGATATTACTAATGTTGTTAGAATTGTGGCTAGATATTAGGAAAAACCTAAAGAGACACACCTAGCTGCTGTAAAAAGGATATTTAGATATCTCAAAGGAACAATGGATTATGGCTTATGGTATGATAGAAATGATGACTTTGAACTTCATGCTTATACTGATGCTGATTGGGCATGGAATATTGATGACATAAAGAGTACTAGTGGAGGTGCATTTTTCCTTGGAAAAAGATTAGTTTCATGGTTAAGTAAAAAGCAAGATTGTATAGCTCAATCTACTGCTGAATCAGAGTATGTTGCTGCTGCTATTAACTGCATTCAAATTGTTTGGATGAAACAAATGCTGAAAGATATTGGAATAAATTTTGATGAACCATTGGTTAGCCATTGTGATAACACCCGTACAATAAACATGTCAAAGAATCGTATGATGCACTCTAAAACTATGCATATTTCTATTAAGTATCACTTCTTGAGAGATAAGGTAGCAGAGAAGGAAATAAGGTTGGAATACATTAGCACAAAGGAACAAAAGGAAGACATCTTTACAAAGCCGTTGCCAAAAGATTCCTTTGAGTATCTTAGAGGTATGCTTGGGGTGCATGCCCCTCTTAGTGAGAATTAAATGATGCAGGGATGCATCAGTCCAGAGGTTTTCAGAGCCTTATCATATTCTGGACTTGATGTATGGATCTACTCCTCAGGGGGAGTGATCATTGAGGATAGTTTTTGAAGACAGTTGATGACTTATGGCACCCTTTACCATTGTTGTCAAAGGGGGAAAGAGACTATGTGAAAATCTTACGGGAAAGAGACTATGTGGTAAAGGTAATGAGAGAATACTTTTGGGTTGATTGATTTTCCCATATGTTGCCATTAATGCCAGAGGGGGAGATTGTTGGATATTGCTAATGCATTAGGGAGATTTTTGGATACATTTAATATGTTTAATCACTACATTGAGTGATGTTGGAATTATTGTTGTTGTCATTCATGTTTTGTCACTGATGTCAACATATGTTTCTATGAAGAGAACATGTTGGTTATTACAGTGTATGAGTATTGTACGAATGTTTCAAAATGTGCAAAGTCAGTTGTGTGTACAGGAAGATATTTTGATCTTATATCTAAGATCGCATGATGTAATATTGCATATTGGTTGAGTTACAAAAGATTTAGTGAAGACTGGTTACTGGACAGTGTCAGTGGAAGTTGATAGAGTAAGTCTCTGAGTTTTGGGTATATCTTACAGGCTTTGAGGATTTAGTGTATGCGAGATTAAGGAATGATAGATAGGGTACTGAAGAATGTTCGATGGTCTGTGCAAGGTACAGAAAGCAGGTTGATGTCATCTATGGCATGTGTTCTTGAGAAGACCTGTTTGGAAGCCGACTTGAGAGTTGTAGCGTGTATCATGAATGGCGAGCACGATTTATGGATGTCGGTCCTTAATTATTGAATTGTAATTGTTGTATACTTGGTTTAGATGTCGTGTGTATCTTAGCAAGGAGTTATGTAATTATTTATATTAGGAAAGCCTAGTTGTCCGACCTAATGATTTATTTTATAATAGGGTATTTATGTAAGATATTTTCTTTTGAAAAGATAATAGTAGAATGAATGTGATTTAAAAGAGGATTGTGGAAGCTGCGAGCTTGTGTCTACTAGATGTAGAGCATAGGATAAATTATATACTTCATTAGAACTGATCAAACAAAGACAGTTGCTATCAAATAGTTCAAAGATTGTGTATCTCTTTACATACACTTGTTGCAAACAATGAGTTCTGAAGATGTATATGTGTATCTCTTTACATTACTTTGTTTTCTTTCTCCCTTGTTTTCCACACAATGGTCCACCAAAACCAGTCGCCGTTGTCCCTCCAAACCCCCTTGGAACACATAATTGACTCAGAAAGGGGGCAACACATAAAATTATAGAAAATAATCTGTCTCTTTCAACACAGTCCTAACATTCCTCATCGTTTGCAATGAAATCATAGAATTTACATACTTGGTTAGTAAAATTTACAGCGGTCCGTGTTCGTTTCCTGCAATTAGCCACGTGTTTTCCCTCAAGTTCAGTCAAAAGTACAAAATTAATGGCTCATCCTTCGTTGCGTCTCATTTATATTTCAACCAATTTTCAAATCTTTTTTCTACCGCATTTCTTGTCGGCCAGAATCTCCCTAACCACGTAGTCCACCGTCCAATTCGTCCAATCCCGTGCGACTATCTACCATCTATTGTTAAGCCATCTAAGTATGTGTGTCAGTATCTCCGTTTGACTCCACAAGCCCGTCTTGTCATGCCACATCATGTAGGTATGGGCTGATATATTCTATATATGGACCCATGTCATTTTTTGTGTCTGAATAGATTTTGGTGAAGTGAAGATGCATAATGACACAATTATAAGATATTTATTAAATAAATTTGATGGGATTACAAGCAATAGTTACCTAAAATGCAAATTGAATTTGAAATAGAAAATGTGTGCGATAAATTTTCATAACATTGATGATGACAAACGAGTTTTCCATAATCGATGAGATGATTGCGAACACATGTGAGCTAGCAGATGCATGTGCTTTCAAAATTGCATTACATCATTGAGTAGTGTGGAGAATGTAAGTTATGTATATAAAGATTGATTAAATTAATCAATGATAGGGATCCATGAAATAAAAATTGATTAAACTAAGGAATAATCTTAGATTTTGGATATGATTTCTGATTGGATCACTTAAAATCTCCAAACTAACTTTGAATTGAAATGATTGTTTACTCTTTAGATGACTTATAATAGCTCCTCAACATACAGATATTCTAAAAAATATAATAGATCTAAAGTTTCACACAATTAAATTAAATTATATTATATTTTATTTTTATATAATTTAAAGAAATAAAAGAACTTCAAAATATTTAAAGACATAAAATAACATTTAGCTTAAAATTGATATTGCTTCTGAATTTGATTGTGTTAAGTTTATTTTATCAATGTTTTGGATCACACTCAAGAGAGCAATCATAGAAATATGATCCAAAATGTTAATGAAATAAACTTAACATGATCAAATCCAGAAATATATCAATTTTAAAATATGAATTGTGAAAATATAAGATCTTTGAACATTTAACTTGATTAGACCCTCTTGAAATCACTAAATTTTGACTAAGCCACACAAATCAATCAGCTTGATTTAACAAATACATTAAAATATTTTGTAAAACATGCACCTCTTCTATTTATGGACAGTTTGATTGAGAAGTAGGCAGATTGTTCACTGTTTTCTTTTCGATTTTTTACCATTTGGCATGGCCATACCTCTTTTTTTCCTTCGTCTGAGTTTTTCCTTTGAATTTTTGTTGTGCGTTTTCTTTTGTGTTCTTGTAGTTTTATTTGTTTCCTGTGTGGCTTTTTATCCTTCAGTTTTCATGGAACTTGTATATATTTTTTCTATGGATGGTAACTTCTCAATGGAGCA
The DNA here is from genome assembly GCA_027943335.1 of Chamaecyparis obtusa. Classification (NCBI taxonomy): domain Eukaryota; kingdom Viridiplantae; phylum Streptophyta; class Pinopsida; order Cupressales; family Cupressaceae; genus Chamaecyparis; species Chamaecyparis obtusa. The sequence goes on from BSBK01004655.1 coordinate 128,410, forward strand.
TTGAGGAATGGAGCGATGGGGAGAATTACACATCTAGCATTGAGTGACTGATTGGAGATGCAGGCAAGTAAAATACAGTAAGTATATCATTACTATCCACTTGATTTCAAATTATAACAAGTATTGTGTCTTGAGACCTCTGGAAATGTAACTATTACTCTGTTAATCTATCTAATTTTTAGCAAAATTTTGGACAAAATGTTTACAATATAGACCTTTCTTACTCCCTTCTTTATCTAGCTGCCAATATGTTTCTTCTTGCTTGATTATTTTCTTTGCATATAATTAAAAACCGATAGTATTTTAAAGATTGCAGAGGGTCCTTATCATTAGCATTGTACATAAGATGTTTTGATTTGTTTTTTCGGTTTCCTCAAGGTGTATATTCTAGGTTTATCCTTCTATATGTTTTGTGCCCCCCATGTCCTTGGTAGAAGATTGGAAAGCTTTATAAACTCTAAATTTAATTTTCTTTATGTATTTATTTTTAATAAGTCTTGGTCCTTGTGCATTTAAGAATCCCTCCTGAGTTTACTTTGTGCACTTCTTATGTTCGTGATCTCTTCTTTGGATCTTTGTGTTTACTGGTATGTTATCGAATGCTCTTTTTCGTTCATCTGAATAAAGGCATGATATACATTCAAATGGTCATTTTGAATTTGCTTCAAGAATCCCCTATTTGTTGGTGACTTAATTTTGACCCCAGGTTTACACTGTCTATTCATTTGGCATGTACTCTTTACTTATGAAGATCCGCATTGGCCAGTCTTTTTTTTTATCAATAAGGGGCTGAAGTCGAGAGATTGTATTAATTTAAAGTAAAGCAAATACAGAGTTTAGATAATAAGAGCAGAAAAAATCTGCAGCTTTAAGGACAAACAAATCCAAAAAACTGAGCAACATTGCTCAGAACCCCCAAGTAAAGTCCGAAGGGAAAATTTATCAGAACTGCAAAAACTAAACTGAAATAATAGAAAAGGAACAAACTTTTGAAAACTTAGCATCAGATGCTAATCAGATGCAGAAGTGGAGTCACTCTCCGAACTGCTAGTCGAGGCAGGAGTGTCTTCCTCGTCATTCTCAACGGATTGTGTCCCGGAGGAGTTCTCCTGGTCCTCCTCCGGAACACAATACATTGAGAATAGCCAGTCTTTTTATATTCACCGAGATGATTCACTTGCTCATACCCCGCCTTAAATGCATTGCTTATATATGTAGATCTTATATTTTGGAAGGTTTAAGCATTTTTTTTAAAAAATTTAGTTACAAATGCTTCTTTATTACATTTTGCTTTCAAGTTGTGTCAATCAACTCACGTAGATTGTTGCAAATTTTTAAAGATCCAATGAAAGTGTTTATGAAATAATGTAAAATGCAGTATGATGTTCAAATTGTTTATCTGATGCGTATATTTGTAGATTCCAGATACATTATGTGTATGCCCTAGATTTTATTACACACATTTATTGTCCTGATTTTTAATATATTTTATGGTTGAAATTGGTGTTGTTAATGATTTGGGCCTTTTTAAATCTGAATAGTTTGAGTTAATGAGAAACATAAGATTCTGGTTAAAACTGTGCATTTTACTATTCCAAGCATGATTACAAAAATGTCCCTTTTAATATGCTCAGACGAAATGAACTCAAAATCTTGACCAGCTATTTCACTTCTGCTATTAATTCTATGCTGAAATCCTTCACTGTTACTGCTATTATTACTTCTGTCCAGACAATACACATCAATAGAGAAGCAACTATTTTTGTGGACTAGCTTCAGAGGTTTACGTTGAACTTAAATGATCATACTTCTAGTAGCTACTTTATTGTATCTTTGAGCACTCAGGAAATTCCAAAATTTTAAAAACAAACCAAAAGCTTCCTTGCATATGGTTAATGAATTAGTACGTAGTTACACTTCTATGCTTGATGACATAATAGAGATATAAATGGACACAAAATATCTCTCTCTAATTTTTCATAGATCAAGATATCCAATTGGAAGCCAAGCACAAGAAGGTGATGCCTTAGGAATGTATATGGAGATCCAAACCTTCCAGTAGTCGAATTTTTAAAGGTGCCTTTGAGGTACTAGCAAGGCTTCCTTAAATACTATTTTCGGTGTCACCTGAGCTGAGGCAATGCTCTCCTAGACTAACATTTCAACTCTATTATTATTGAAAAGGAGATAAATGCTAAGGATCTTTTCTCGAGCTTGCAATCTGTTGCTAAAAATGAATGTCGAAAACCTTCTCATTCTGAAATGTAATTCTTGGCCATGGAACTCCAATATTAGATTACATACTAAGCTAAATCCCAAAATTCTTCCTAAGGAATCAATGGTAACCTTTCTACTCAGACATCCCTAGAAAGGTGGTTCTTAATATATAGCTCACAAATTATACTCTTATAGGCTCACAATAGAAATTGTGATTTAGGTAATCAAAGGCTAGAACGATTTCTTCTTCAATACAGAAGCTAGACAACTGCACATATAAAACAATCCATTCCACACAGAATAAAAATCCAGAAAAAAGACCAAGAAAATTAATAGTTTAACATCAATGTACTGTCAATGCATTGTTCCTTCTTCTAGTTAATATGAGTAAATGCTATTTTTGGCTTCAGCTTTGGTGGAAATCAGGTTTGGGGAGGATCACGGGTGGGGTAAAGTTAGGTATGGAGTCAGTTGTATTTATTTTCTTCATTTGGGACATCTATATGTCTCCAAAAAAGCCCACAAATGCCATAGCCATTTTCAGGAATATCTCAACCTTTCTAGTATTTTGGAATGCTCCTACATTTCAATACCTATTCCCATACTGGAAATGTGCCAATTCAGAAACATAGGGTAGGAAGGCTGGGAATGTTTCTTGCAACCTAGCCTATAGTTGATGTTTATACTTTTCATACTTCATTAGATTATGTTCTAGACACCCCTATTAGATTTTGTTCCAAACATGGGAGATTCCTACAAACCAAAAACACACCAATACTTTTGTTACTAAGAAATTGCATAATCCACATGTGCTACACATGTAATTTGTCATCCAAGTTGAACATAAATCTTATATCAATAATTTAGGCCAGTCAAGGATAATTTCTATTGATTGAATTAATTAAAATATAATTTCTGTTAAATATAATATTGGTTGTTTGAAAAAGAAATTTCTTTTTTAGTTTCATTGGTTTTTCTTTTGTAGTCGAGCATCTACTTACATAAAATATCTTGTTAAAGATTGTAGAGGGTCTTAGCATTGTACATAAGAGTTCTTGGTTTGTTTTTGGCTTTGGTTTCCTCAAAGTGCATATCTCAAGTTGAGCATCTAAACTGTACTTTGATCTCATTCTTTTATCCTTTCTTGCATGGTTTGTGTCCTCCATGTCCATAACTAGAAGATTAGAAGGCTTTATATACTTGAATTCAATTTTCTTTTAATGTATTTCTTTGTAATAAGTCTTGGTCTATGTGGATTCTAGATCCTTCAGTTTACTCAGTGCACTAGTTTTCTTCTACTTGATTCTGCTTGTCCTATTTGTGATCACATTATGCATTCCTTGTTTGGATCTTTGTGTTTATTGCTTTATTATTAAATGTTCTTATTCATTCATGTGAATAAAGGCATGATATAGCTTCAAATGATCATTTTGATTTTTCTTGAAGTCTCATGTTTGTTAATGTCTTCATTTTGACCTAGGCTAACATTGTCTATTGGTTTGGAATGTACTCCTTGTTTTCTCATTGTTCCCACTATCATTTTTAGGGTTGGTTTGGACTGAGATGATTCATTTCCTCATTCTCCCTGCATTTCTTGTATACGTAGAGCTTATATTTTGTTGTGACTTTTATGTAGGTTTAAGTTTTTTTTGTCATAAATTTAATTACAGATGCTTCTTTATTGCATTTTGCTTTTGAGTTATCTCAATAGTTGCAAATTTGAAAAGACCCAATGACAATGTTTATGAAATTACGTAAAATTCACTATGATGTTTCAGTTTCAAATTGTTTCTATGCAAGTTAAAGTTTGATGTGTATATTTGTAAATTCCAAATATAATAGTGCATGTCCTAGATTTTATTACACATTTGTTGCCCTAATTTTTTTGTATTAATGATTATGATCTTATTAGACCAATTAATTTCTAGAATATGAAGCGGGGCAATAGTCCTAAGACAAGTATAAGGAAGCATATGAGTCTAGGTATGTCATTTGCTGGATTTGAAGTTCATGTGGAGGAAATAAACTTTGATTTTTCCTTCCAGCTGATAATGTAACATATATTTCATCAGTGAATGTTATAAATATGGAAGCTTACAATAAATTTGTAACGATCACTGTTATAGAATCCCTTCTATAGGCAAATTCTTGTATATATAAGCATAGTATAGATGTTAATGTAGAATTTTGCAGTATAGATCTAGCTATAAGAAAAAGAGAAAACAATACTTGTAGAAATAAAAATAGAGTTGCACAAATAAAAATATGATTGATTACATTGTGCTCAATTGAATTACAAAACTTAGATTTACAATGATTAAATAACTGTAATGACTGAAATTACGGAGGAAAGAAATTAGATCTAAAGAGAGATGAAGAGTCAACTGGCAGTCCTCCTTAGTTAGCTTATACAAAATCAAAGCATGCAACATATACTTTGAAGTAACTCAAGGCAAAACCATTGTTGCAGATGCATGATTAAAGGAGTAGAACTACATGTTTGTATGCGCTAACACCCCCACTTAAGTCTAACTAAGGAGAATTAAAACTAAAGCAAAGAAAATCTCTTGTGACAACAAAATTGTGGCCATCTGTTGAATGACAACTACCATAGTGTTGAATGAAGAGATTACTCTGAAACCAAAATGAAGATCAGAATCAATCTACATGAGTGCCCCCATCGACACTACTTGACCCAAGAACAGATGGAAAACAAAGGCAAAACATCTATCAATCGAAGATACAATAGACAATAATTTGCATATGTGCTCCCAAACAATGAATAGATGAAAAACAAAGGCAAATCATCTATCATTCAAGGATGCAGATGACACATAAATCTATATGAGTGACTCTATCGACACCACTCAACTATGCAAGAGTAAAGTACGGGTTGAAAATATAGGTGTCAATTTTCTATACAACTAATCAACCATGGAAGCAAAGAATCATCAACACAAATAGTAGAGAACCCCTCCATAATGTTGAAAGGAGAAGCATGACAGGTCCATTGACATGGTGTCTCTAAAGAAGAAAAGAAGACAAGGCCCATGCGAAGAGAGGATGACCTTGACCTTTCTCTGATGCAGAATCCAACACAACCTCTATTGCCATAACTGTTTGATACAAGCCTCTACTTGTGGGCCAAAGCAGAATCTGTGGCGTGCATTTGAAATAGTTGAATGGCATGAGAAGAGTAGAGGTTGAAAACTCCATTCTTTGCAACTGATCTGATCTTAGAAGCTGCAAAAAAAACTTATATTTCTCCTTCCTAGCACCTAAGCTCTGACACCATGTTGGAGTTGATGAAAGACAACCCACATCTCCCAAGAACACCTGCATGCAAACACTTGTCACAGAAAGAGAGAGAAGCAAACAGCTATGGAGACCTAAACGCATTGATCCATGAGAGAGGAGAAATCCTTGATGTGCAAAAAAAAAAGTTGCAATCAGTAAACACTTTATTACTCTAACACCCCCCCTTAAGATAAACTTTTGGAGAAGCTAAAAACCTAGAAAGAACTACTGAAAGCAAATGGGTCCTGACAACAAAGGCCTGATCAGGTACCCAAGTACAAAAGAGAGTTTCTACAAAGTGGATAAATAGAGGAAACCACATGGGAAAAACTCTACTCCAAAAAGAGACAAAGACTAGTCTGAAGGACTGAAGAAGCCTCCAAAATTAGAAATGTTCCAGAAAATAGGAACAAGGATGAACATGTACAACATCACTGAAGCAAGAAACTACAAACTCTGTCAAGAAGAAACTGATGATCTGAAGATCCTCCACATAAATATGACCAGGTAGAGAAGACTATAATCTGCATGAGTGCCCTCAAATGACACTACTCAAATCAGGAGGCAAACCCCTGAACTTGAAGATACAGATGGCATAAACACCAAAAGCCTAAATAGATGATCAATCAAAATTGGAAGAGTGCATCCAAAAATAGGAAAGAAAAGAGTGTCCATATGGTAAATGATCCATCTCACCAGAATGCATAGGTACCCATTCACTGCAACCACCTAGTACATATGATCAAATACCGAATACATAGCTCACACTATCAAACCAAGGAAGCAATAGAACCAACAATAGAAACCTCCCCATACTACTGACAAGGGAGTAATGACAGGTACACTAAAAAGATCATCCAATATGAACTACATGATGAAGATGAATCTGAAACATCGAATGTGCAAAGAGAGTACAAACACATATAGAGATACCTGAGGCTAATGTCATTGGAGGAACACTCACATTACAAAAAGAAGATGGCAAACAAAGTCAAACTTCAAACCCTCTTGGCACTTTATAATGGAGTGTGAGTACAAATAGCACAAACATGTGCAAGATCCCATCAAAGCAATATAATGGCACTTTATCTCAGTGCGCATGCATAAAAGAATGCTACAAAAAAGAAGTATACACTGCTCAAAGAAGATCAAAGGCTGTTGAAACAAAATAACAACCTAAGACGAGCCATCCCTCAAAGGGAAGAGATCCCAGGACTTGTAACAACCAAGATATCCACCAGTCTACAAAAAAGAAAGAATCTGAATAAAATAAACCTAGAGCAAAATCTAGAAAAATGACTCATAGCATTGAAAAGCTTTCCAATGATATATCATTTTTTGAAAACGGAGTCTGGATGCGCAAGATAGAGCTCCCAGAGTGCAGAATTGAAGATCTGGCTTTGATAGAGAAAAAAACTATCCAAAAAATAAAACTAGAAAATATAACCTCTAGATCTGGAAAGAGCTCATAATCATCTTTCTAACGATATCTCGTTTGACAAATTTTGATACCGTATGCTCAAGATATGAGCAAAAAACCAACAGTTGTGTTGGAGGGCCCAAAGAAGGTGTCTGGAAGGATCTAAGGATGGGTGACATCATAAAAAGGACAAAAACACACATGAAACCATCAAAATTGATAAAATATCAGAAAGAGCTTTCCGACAATATCTCGTTTGCCGAAAATAGAGCCTGGATGCAAGAGAAATGGATGCCGAAATGTAAGAGGTCTGAAACACCACGATCATAGAAAACATCTGACTTTGACAACAAAAAATAGCATCAAAATGTAAAAATCACAAAACCATACAAGAAAAATCAGATCAGGCTTGGAACCAGCTTTCTGATGATATATCGCATGCCCGATGATGATCCCAGATGCTCGAGATATTCACAAAAAATTGAACTCCCTGTCTGAACTGATGATTAAAAAATCATGTAACAAAGTTTGTTTGAAAAAGGCTTGCATAAACTTGACATCATGCTGACATCAACATCAGAAGGAGAAGTGGGGGCCGCGTGTGACGCGTAGTGATGCCGGCTGACATCAGCATCGCGTGATGAAAAAGGTAAAGGTGGCAGGATTCTCGACAGGATTTTCGGCAAGATCATTGTCGGCGGTGACCACGCGGTTAGCCGACACTGTCACCATCGGCAGTGCCCACTGGGCGGTGGGCCGGTGGCCGCTGGGCGGTGCACCTGAAATATTTTTTTTTTTTTTTTTTTTTTGCTTGCTTTAGCCTCGGGCTACGTGCCAGGGTTGTACGACCCTGGTATGGTAAAAACAAATTTGCCACAGAGAGCAACTTGTCCAAAAATGACAAGTCTTATATGAATTTTGACTATCTCGGGCCTTCTAGATGCATCTGTGAGGTCCGTTTGGACCAAAAGTGCTCCAAAAAATAGTGATTGCCTCAGGATCTGTGCCGGGGTCGATTGCAATTTTTTTTTTCTCACAGATTCCAACTTTGTCCAAATTGGACAAATTTTATATGGATCTTCAGGTTCTTGGATGCTTTGAATGCAACCATGAGGTCCGTTTGAAGCCAATATGACCAAAAAAATAGGTCCCCCTAGATCTGATAGGAAACCCTCTCTGAAAACGTAGATCTAACGAACATGACCGAATCTGTCAGGAAGAGGACAGGAGCAAGTAGATCTGAAGCTCTAATACCATGTAGAATTTTGTAGCATAGATCTAGCTATAATAAAAAGAGAAAACAATACTTGCAGAAATAAAAATAGAGCTGCACAAATAAAAATATGATTGATTACATTGTGCTCAATTGAATTAAAAAACTTAGATTTACAATGATTAAATAACCGTAATGACTGAAATTACGAAGGAAAGAATTTCGATCTGAAGAGAGATGAAGAGTCAATTGGCAGTCCTCCTTAGTTAGCTTATACAAAAGAAAAGCATGCAACATATACTTTGGAGTAACTCAAGGCAAAACCACTATTGCAGATGCATGATTAAAGGAGTAGAACTGCATGTTTGTATGCGCTAACAGTTAAATGCACAATAATTTGAATGCAAAAATGAAATGTTGATGAGTTTCTTGTAAATATTATGTGCTTGAATGAAAGCCCTAAACATAAACCAATCACAAAAATGAAATGATGTGTTTTGTAAATAGTATGTGCCTGAATACACTCTCATTTAAAAACAAAACTATTTTTGTAGCTTATTAGTTATAGAGAAATTATTCAGCTAATGTATGGAATTCAAATGGGGATTGCTACCATTTCTCTGTTTATACACACCTTTAATAATTTAGAAACTTTCAATCTTGTAGGGCCTCTATGTTGGGAGTTTGATCTCTATGCATTATGCGAATCTGAAATATTTAAACTCTTTCTTAACTAATAATCAATTAATCTTCAAATTTGATAGATTTAAATTAGGGTTAGAGTCTAGTTATAATAATGTTCAAGTTTTTTTTCCTAAAATGGTATATTTCTGTATATTTTGCCTATATATTTTGAAAGTGTTATTATACTACTGTCATTGTTGGAATGATCAATTTTATTGTTATTTTATTAAGTTGATTGCCAATATATTTATTGTTGCTCTTATAGTATTGTAGACATAGAACTTTCATACATTAGTCTTGTCATGTTAAAATTCTTAATCTTGTTAGTCTTGTAGATTGAGCACTATCAAAATCTGCGCATTAGCAAATCTTGAGGTTTGGGTTAGTCCACGTGCCAATGCTTCAAATTTTTACATTATGATCATATATTTACATTCAAAATTTGGTATATAGATTTTAGTGTTCCACTCAACTTTTGATTCAATTTTTAATAGTAACTATTGAATGTAGTAATTAACACTAACATTAAAAAAAAAGTTTCTTTTTTGTTCATTCCATTGTATATTCTAGTAATACATTATGTGTTTGCCTAAAGTATCCTAATTGAAAATTTGTGTCATGAGGGTGTTCTGATTTCCAAAGCATCTTTTCAGCCCACTTGCCTGACATGATAAAGTATTTTTGGCTACTTTGGAGCCATTGATATTGACAGTTTGTATTTCTTAGATAGTTATAAATGACAATGATATAACTGGTTGCATATTTTCTATGAAAAGTTGGAAGTTATGTGTCACATAGTGTCTGAAGGCATTAAGAGTCTGTCTTTCTTATGATGATAGTTTGATAAGCAATTTATTCTTTTTTGTTTTTTCAAAGAGGGCTTTAGATTTTAACGATGGTTTGTTGATCCTTTTATTTTGATTAAGTAAAAGTAGGTTTTGAAAGGACCCGAAACCTTTTACAAAGAGCTCAAAGATAGACCATTAAAAGCTTCAGAAAGTCTTACCACAACACCCAACAAAAGTAGTAAAACAATACACACAACAACTACCAATATACAAAAGGCAACATCAAAAGAAACGAAACATGACAGCACAACAAAAATATATGATAGCGGAAAGTGATAGCTAAATACATTTCATGAGGTCCCCAGCTTGGACCACCATTATTTGCATATGATCAATAGATTTCTTGAGCTCTTTTAGCTCCTTGTCTTCTTTGGTCTCAGCCTTCCTGGTGCTCGCCCGAGTGTGCTTACTAGGTCCCATAGGCTCCTTCAAGTCCTTCACCTCCTTCTCGCCTTTAGTCTGCTCCATCTTGTCGACCAGGGTCCTAACATGATCAGTATAGGCTTTGAGGATGGCATGACTTTGCTCCCCGATTTTCCTCATTGTATCCTCTAATTTTTCCACTCTATTTTCCAGAGTGTCAAGCCTACCCTCGAAGTCCCCTTCAGTAACCCTGGCCTCTTTCTCTTTCATAGTTTTTTCCAGATTGAAAACCTTATCAACCATGGCACCATAAGCATCCACTTCCCCAACAACATCCCCCATTTCCTCAAGGCACACAACAAAAAGTTTATCTCCTATGCTCATCTTCTTAAGAAGATTGACATCACACACCATCATATGCATTTGCTCTTTAACCATGCCTACATCATCCATTAGCTTCCCCAGGGTACAAGGAAAATCTACAAGGATTTGTAGAGGGTTTATTTCTTTTAACATGGGTTGGAGGAGTTATGCTTTTTGACAACTAGATACAAATTTGATTGCTAAGGTACATTCAAATAATTCAAACTTTTTATTTTGGAGGATTTAGCATTTTTATTACCCAACAGATAAGGTTTTCTAGAATAATGCACTATTTCGTTTAGGTCTCTCTTAAACAAAGAGATTGATAGGTACGTTACTCTTTCTTGGTATTTTATAGAGGTGTTTAAGTTCTCTCATAGTTTTATTTGTTTAAGATACCATCTTATATATAGCTTTCTAATTTTAATCATGCTTTACTAAACTTTTTATTTCTAATGTATAATAATATCTTTTAATTTGCAGAGCTTTTATTTCTTTAAACATGGGTTGGAAGAGTTGTTAAGCTTTTCAAGGATGAGCTGCAAATTTGGTTGTTAAGGTAGCAAAAATAATTTAAACTTACTTATTTTGAAGAATTTTTATTACCCAATATATAAGGTTCAAGAGTCAAGACAGCTAGAATAGTGCACTATTTCCTATAGTTCAATCAAACTTTACTTCCCTACTATCAATTCTATGACTAGTAAATGTACAAACTATTTGATGACTTTAATACTGATTGTTTTTTTATTAATGTTAGGTGTGAAATGAGTATTGTGAAACTTTTATTTGGATTGGAAGAAATAATACATGATTAAATGTTAGAATATGATAATTTGAAAGATGTCAACACTTTAGTTGATAATGGTTGTGTGGTGATGAAAAAAAGACAAAGTCCTTGTAAATATTAGTTAACAAGTATAATTCATAAAAATTATCCCATAGTTTTATTTGTTTAAGATACCATCTTATATATAGCTTTTTAATTTTAATCATACTTTACTAAACTTTTTGTTTCTAATGTACAATAATGTCTTTTAATTTGCAGAGCTTTTATTTCTTTTAAACATGGGTTGGAGAAGTTGTTATGCTTTTCAAGGATGAGATACAAATTTGATTGCTAAGGTATGCACAATTAATTTAAACTTGCTTATTTTGGAGAATTTTTATTACCCAATAGATAAGGCTCAAGAGTCAAGATTGCTAGAATAGTGCACTATTTACTATAGTTCATTCAAACTAACTTCCCTACTATCCATTCCATGACTAGTATATGTAAAAACTATTTGATTACTTTGATACTGATTTTATTATTATTAATGTTAGATGTGAAATGAGTATTGTGCAATTTTATTTAGGATTGGAAGAAATAATACATAATTAAATATTAGAATACAATAATTTGAAAGATGTCAACACTTTAGTTGATAATGGTTGTGTAGTGATGAAAAAAAGACAAAGTCCTTGTAAATATTACTTAACAATTATAATTAAATTTTTTTTTTTGAGGGGTAGCAATACCCCTCCATAAACTCTTAACGATGGCCATGGACATCCTATAAGAGACGTTTCTTGTTCTTTTTTTTTTGTTATTTTTGTTTTTATTTTCTTATAAAGTTAAACTTAAATTTAATGTTAATCAAATATATATTTAAAATGATAATTAAAATAATTTATTTGTTTTTAATTTAACAATTGTATATATAATTTGTAAGTATGACTAATGAAAATATAAAACAAGACTACTTTATTTTTCAAATTATAATATATTTTTTATCATGAATGTTTTAATAATGTTTTATTTTTTATGACATTTATTTGAATATAAATATATACAAATGTTGAAAGCAAGATTTGGAATGTGTACATGATTAGTATAGTTTGACAAAATGAGTAATTAATAAATAACAGAGGAAAAAAAATGCATCTAATGACTATTTAATGCTTAGTGCTCATGTGGAATAGAATTGGTGACATTGATTATGTGTAATTGATTATAAGGATTTTATATAAAAATTTAGGTACATGCATGTCATTTAGTCTTATGGAATGTCCTAGTTGATATTATTTATATGGCTAATGTAGTAGTGTTTTTGTGCATGGATAGTGTGGTTGTTCACTCACAATGGTTGAGTGACCAACTCTAGTGTCTAATAGTTCTAATTGAATATGGCATATGATTGTGTGCATAAGGGTTGAATGCCTTAGTAGTATGCTATGAGTTACATGCCTTTTGAGTGAATCTTTCAACATGAGTAGAGTGCATCAAAATCCTATAGTGTACTTAAATGGGTAGCTGTAGTGACATTTGTTTTTATAAAATATGATTGTATGAATTTCGTTTCTAGTTCTATTGGGTAAATGGCATTGAGTTGTATGGGTTTTTTTTTAAAGTTATTTTGACATATATCATTCGATTGTATTAGTTTTATATGAATTTTGCATCGAGCTACTATTTTAAGTGCAATATTTATTCATCATGGTTGAATGACATTTACTCTGATGCATGATAATTGTGTGGATTTGACATGAACAATTTAATGACACAACATCGAGTTTATGGGTTTTGTTTGAAGGTTTTAATGGTATATACATCACCAAGTTGAATGCTTGCTACCTAAAATATGTGCATAGATTATGGTTGAGTGATATTAACTCTTATATATGACTAGTGTATGATTTTTCTATAAAGGGTCTAATGACATATATATGACCAAGTTTTAGAAGTTTTGTTTAAAGGTTGAATCAAAATTCCTATGGCGTGCTTACTTTGTGTGTTCATGCATCACGTTTGAGTATTATTGAATCTTGTGCATGATGATTGTATGCGTCTTGTTATAGTCAACCTCAACGCACAAGAACATTAAGCACTCTATAGTTGTTAGTTGCACATTATCTATACACCATTATTGATGTGCTTATATATGCACCATGTCTAGTGATATTCACACTTTTGTACTATTACTATATAAATTTTGTGTTAAGGGTAATACTAATTTCATAAGTTTTATGGATTCTCCTATAATATGCATAATGTTCTTACGCATGGTGATTGCATGTGAAGGATTTGAGTCTTATGGGCTTTGTATAAAATTTGTGTAGCTAATCTACATATAACCTTATGGGGTGTTTTGTGTTCATGTGCATTAAGGTTGATGAAGTTAACCAAGTGTCACTAATTATATTTCTTTTTTTGTCAAGGGTTTATGCATGCCTTGAGCTTTATAATGACATTTAGTGTGCATATGTATTAGGGTTAAATGAGATTTGATTAAATCACTTTACAATGCTTAATGTGTTTGTTTATATGTCATGGTCGAGTGACATTGTGTTTATATCTTATGGAATATACATACACACACACACACACACACATATCTATACATACATATATATACATATGTATATATATAATATGTACACACACATATATACATACATATATATGTATATACATATACAGATATATGTATATACATATACATATATATGTATATACATATATATACATGTACATATACATGTATATGTATATATATAATATGTACACACACATATACATATACATATACATATACATATACATATACATATACATATACATATATATGTATATGTATATATAATATGTACACACATACACATATATATATACATACATATATATGTATATACATATATATGTATATGTATATACATATATATGTATATTTGATGAAGGGTGCTCCCTTTAATACCACAAACACATAACAGACACAAAGAAACAACAACAATAATATGCAAGAATAGAAAATTGGCTTCTTATTATCTCCACAAATGTGGAATTACAAATTTTCAGAATTACAACATGCAAGCCACATGGGCATTCCCTTACAATATTCTGTAGGACAAAGCCTCGAACTATTACCCAGAACTATTCTGAACTGCCTAAGACAATAACACAGCCTTCCTTATATAGGCAAATTTCCACCGCCTGGAAGGTTCCAGAATTTTAGCCAATAAGGCCGACCAAACTTAGAATTATTTTATTTTACATTTTATTACATCATAGTCGGCTCAAGATAACCTTTGAAACCTGAACAGAAATTTTGAAGAAAATTATTTTCTACCATTTCGGGTGGCCCAACTTTCGAAGACCATAAGTCATCACCCGTTGACCCGCTCGGCTATTATAACCACATTTCGGAAATGCCACGAAGCGCTCTACAGGCTTGACCGGCGCAAGCGCCCGTCACCCAAATTTTCAACCTCATCCGGAGCCTCTAAAGCCTTCAAAACTGAGTTCAAAGTTTCCGTACCCTGCTGCCAATACCGAAAATCTTCAATATCTTCCAATATACACTTGATCTGGCAATGAAACTTTACTGGCAGACTTATATGACCAAAATGAACCTCCAAGAAAGAAATCAGATCATTCTGAGCACATACAAAAATTACCAAAAATAGTAACTTTCCACAAATAGCAGCTCTGCACAAGATAGCCCTTATTGAAAAATAAAAACAAAAATATTTTTGGGTGATGCAAGATTGCTCTTACACCCAGGATGCTCCTGCATCAGACACCCAAGGTAATTTGAGAAGTGACCCTGTCATGACTCAGGTGTGCAGAGGAAAACCAAGACGGTTAACCTCCTCCTTTGTTAGCCATGATGAATCTTCAATAGGTCGTCCTTTCCATTTGACCAAATACTCTTCATATGTCCTGTTCCTTGTGCTTCTGCCAACATGACTGTCCAATATGTCTTCGATCTCCTTGATATCTGAACTGGTTGCTGGAATACTCTACTGTGCGGCTACAACCTCATCTTCGACACCTCCTTCATGATACTCCGTCAAATCTGAAATGTTAAACACTGGTGAAATATTCAGCTCAGTAGGCAATTCTACCTCATATGCATTTCCTGAATCATGCTTCTTCAGTATCTTACATGGCCCAAACTTCTTCATTTTTAACTTGTTATATGTACCAACCGGAAACCGCTCCTTCCGCAAATGAACCATGACTTCATCACCAACCTGAAATTCCTTATACCTCCTTTTCTCATCTACCTTAGCCTTATACTGTGCATTCATCTTGGTAATATGCTTCCTCACCTCCTCATGGATGTTCTTCAAATGTTCTGCAAAATCTTCAGCTTCGGCACTACTTATTTCTCCTTTGTCTATCTTCCTCAATTCAGATGCATTTCTTGGACTACTTCCATATACAATCTGGAATGGTGATTTACCAGTGCTCCTGTTGACAGAATTATTGTATGCAAATTCCGCCTGTGGTAAAATCAAATCCCATCCTGTTGGTTTATCTCCAACCAAACATCTCAGCAAATTTCCCAAACTTCTATTCACCACCTCTGTCTGTCCATCAGTCTGTGGATGATGTGATGAACTGAACTTCAAATCTGTCTTCAACTTCTTCCATAATGTACGCCAGAAATATCCAACAAACTTAGTGTCCCGATCTGAAACTATGGTCTTTGGCAAACCATGAAGTCTTACTACTTCTCTGAAAAACAATTCTGCTACATGAACAGCATCATTAGTCTTCTTGCAGGGAATAAAATGTGCCATCTTTGAAAATCTGTCAACTACCACAAAAATTGAATCATGTCCCCACTGTGTCCTCGGTAAACCAAGAACAAAGTCCATGCTGATATCCTCCCAAAGCTTCTCTGGTACGGGTAATGGCTGATACAACCCCGCATTCTGCTTCACTCCTTTCGCCATCTGACATACTCTGCAACTCTGTACAAACTTCTTCACACCTTGCTGCAACTGTGGCCAATAATAATTCTCACTAACCAGACCAAGGGTTTTATCACGACCAAAATGTCCAGCCAATCCTCCACTATGCTTCTCCTTGATGAGATTCTCCCTCATAGAACTTCATGGAATGCACAACTGACTCCCTCTGAATAGCATATCATCCTGGATGATGAAATCCAACCATTTCGTCCTGTCTAGAGTAACAGGTTCTGTACAAGCTTTCGAAACTTCACCAAAATCAGGATCCTCTGGATATAAATTTTTGAGTTCCTTGAACCCAACCACTTCAATCTGCATTTCTGTCAGCAATAGTTGCCTTCTGCTAAAAGCATCTGCAACCCTATTAGACTTTCCACTCCTGTGTTTCAAAACAAATGTATAACTCTGCAAAAACTCAACCCATTTCAAATGCCTTTGATTCAATTTTCTTTGACTATTCAAATATTGCAAAGCTTGATGATCAGTATACAAAACAAACTCCTTAAGAAGCAGATAATGTCTCCACTTCTTTAATGCCTGAACTATAGCATAAAATTCCTGATCATAAACAGAATATTTCCTCTTGGCATCATTTAACTTCTCACTGAAATAAGCAACAGGTTTACCTTCTTGGCTCATAACAGCTCCTATTGCAGTACCACTAGCATCACAATCTACTTGAAACACCTTATTAAAATCTGGAAGTGCTAAAACGGGTTGTTCTGTAACTTTTTGTTTCAACAATTGAAAACTCTTTTCTGCCCCATTAGTCCACTTAAACTCTTTTCTATCCCCTTTCATTGTTTCAGTCAAGGGTCCACAAATACTGCTAAAATTTCTGATAAACTTTCTGTAAAAGCTAGCTAGACCATGAAAAGATCTTACCTCAGTAGCACTCCTTGGAGTAGGCCATTCAAGGATAGCCTGTACCTTCTCTGGGTCCATTTTTAGACCTTCTGCTGAAACTACAAATCCCAAATACACTAACTCTTTCTTCACAAAACTGCACTTCTTCAAATTAATCAACAATTTCTCATCTCTCAACTTCTCAAACACCATACGAATATGCATCATATGTTCCTCCAATGTCTTGCTAAAAATCAAAATATCATCTAGGTAAACGATGACAAACTTACCCAAAAATTCTTTCAGACCCTCATTCATGAGCCGCATGAAAGTGCTCGGTGCATTGGTTAGCCCAAAAGGCATGACTAACCACTCATATAGTCCTTCCTTTGTCTTGAAGGCAGTCTTACATTCATCTCCTTTTCTGATCCGAATCTGGTGATATCCACTCTTCAGATCTATCTTTGAGAAATACACAGCTCCACTCAAACAATCCATAATATCATCCATTCGTGGCAATGGAAACCGGTACTTGATTGTGATCTTGTTTATTGCCCTAGAATCTGTACACATCCTCCACTCTCCATTCTTCTTTGGTGCTAATACCGCTGGTACAGCACAGGGACTCAGACTCTCTTGAATCAATCCTTTCTGTAACAACTCATGTACTTGTCTGTTCAACTTCGCACTTTCTGCAGGTGTCATTCTGTGTGCTGCCTTATTCGGCAAACTCGCTCCTGGGATCAAGTCCATCTGATGACTGATCTTCCTGACTGGTGGTAATCCATCAGGCACGTTATCGGATACAATATCCTGAAACTCATTCAACAAATCTACAACTTCTACAGGAACATCTTCTACTTCCTCTTTACCAGCTTTTGGAATTAAAGCAAAACATACATGCTCATGCCTCATACCATCTAGGAAATTTCTTCCATCAACAAAAGTTATCCTTGCATTACCACATACCTTTTCTTCAGTCTCCTTCAATGGTTTTAGCTTATGTCGCACTCCATCCTTTGTCAGGGAATAGGTATTCGCACGATCATCATGTGCAGCACATCTGTCAAACTGCCATGGTCTACCCAACAACATATGACATGCATCCATAGATATGATATCACACAATAACTCATCTTGGTATCCGCCAATCTTGAACTGCACCAGGCATTGTTCATTGAGCATGACCTTGTGGTCATCCTGTACCCAGGTAATCCGATATGGATGTGGGTGTTTCTGTCTCTTGAGCTTCAACTTTGTCACCATCTCTTCTGACACCAAATTGTCAGTACTTCCACTATCAATAATCACATCACAACATTTACCTTCGCACTTGCACCTAGTGCGAAACAGGCTCCTTCTTTGCTCAGGCTCATTCTCACCACTCAACAGGACTCTTCTGTTAATCAACGTTTCTCCTCTTTCAGCATCTTCAGAATTTGATGATCTGACATCTTCATCTACATGTGCAACTCTGACCTGGCCTTCATTTCTCCTGTCTGTTCTTCCTTGGCGCTAAGGACATTCAAATGCCCTATGACCTTCTTCTCCACAGTGAAAACATGTTCCACGGAAGCCACCTCTTCCAGATCCTTGTCCTCTTCCTCTTCCTCTCTGATCTCTATTATTCTGATCCTGAAAATGATCAGAATTATTTCCTCGCTGATTCTGACTGCTACTGGCCTCATCCTTTTTTTTCGGATCTTCATTTCGGCCACCATATGACCGTCCACCAGATCGTCCACCGTGACCTCTTCCGTTTTGTCTGCTCTCAAACTTCTTGTTCAGCTTTTCCTCTACTTTTAGGGCAAATTGGTATGCCTCTTCAATACTGTTCATTCGAACCAGATTCAGCTCCTCCTGAATGCTTGGCCTTAACCCATTAAGGTATCGGGAAAATTTCTCCTTATCAGCTTCTGCATGGCCTGTTCTGATGAGAAGTCAATAGAACTCCTCTGTATACTCCTGAACAGATCTTCCTGCTTGCTTCAAACTCTGCATTTTCTTCAGCAGGTCAAGCTCATAATCAACAGGAATGAACTGTCGCTTCAATTTATCCACCATCCGATCCCATCTTGTGATTTTCTCCTTTCCCCTTCTATTTCGCTCCAACTGAATCTCTTGCCACCATATCTTCGCATGACCTTTTAATCTAGCCTTCGCAAATTTGACCCTATCAGGATCCTCAACATCTTCATACTCAAAATATTCTTCACATTCATTGATCCAGTCGATCAATTCCTCTGGGTTAAAATTTTTAGAAAATGTATGAACCTCAATCTTAGGTCTTTTCCCAATCTTGGAAATCGCCCGAAAAAATCTTTCTTCCTCCTGGTTCACAATTTCAACTTCTCCTGCTTGATATTCTTCTTTGGCTTCATCCTCGCTTTCGTCTCTGCCATTAAGATTAATTCCTCTACGAATCTCTTCTTGCAATGCTCGCACTTGTCTCTGCAGCTCTCTAACCTCAGGTGTCACAGCACCAGCTCTTCCGCCACGTTCTCTTCGTGGATGCATTTTCGCGATGCGCGCTGAAACCCTAACCACGGTCCTGGTGCAAACTGCCTCACAGTCGGCGATCTGTTTACACACTCAAGAAAACCTGCTCTGATACCACTTGATGAAAGGTGCTCCCCTTAATACCACAAACACATAACAGACACAGAGAAACAACAACAAAAATATGCAAGAACAGAAAATTGGCTTCTTATTATCTCCACAAATGTAGAATTACAAATTTTCAGAATTACAACATGCAAGCCACATGGGCATTCCCTTACAATATTCTATAGGACAAAGCCTCGAACTATTACCCAGAACTATTCTGAACTGCCTAAGATAATAACACAGCCTTCCTTATATAGGCAAATTTCCACCGCCTGGAAGGTTCTAGAATTTTAGCCAATAAGGCCGACCAAACTTAGAATTATTTTATTTTACATTTTATTACATCATAGTCGGCTCAAGATAACCTTTGAAACCCGAACAAAAATTTTGAAGAAAATTATTTTCTACCATTTCGGGTGGCCCAACTTTCGAAGACCATAAGTCATCACCCATTGACCCGCTCTGCTATTATAACCCCATTTCAGAAATGCCACAAAGCGCTCTACAGGCTTGACCGGCGCAAGCGCTCGTCACCCAAATTTTTGACCTCATCCGGGGCCTCTAAAGCCTTCAAAACTGAGTTCAAAGTTTCCGTACCCTGCTGCCAATACCGAAAATCTTCAATATCTTCCAATATACACTTGATCTGGCAATGAAACTTTACTGGCAGACTTATATGACCAAAATGAACCTCCAAGAAAGAAATCAGATCATTCTGAGCACATACAAAAATTACCAAAAATAGTAACTTTCCACAAATAGCAGCTCTGCACAAGATAGCCCTTATTGAAAAATAAAAACAAAAATATTTTTGGGTGATGCAAGATTGCTCTTACACCTAGGATGCTCCTGCATCAGACACCTGGGGTAATTTGAGAAGTGACCCTGTCACGACTCAGGTGTGCAGAGGAAAACCAAGACGGTTAACCTCCTCCTTTGTTAGCCATGATGAATCTTCAACAGGTCGTCCTTTCCATTTGACCAAATACTCTTCATATGTCCTGTTCCTTGTGCTTCTGCCAACACGACTGTCCAGTATGTCTTTGATCTCCTTGATATCTGAACTGGTTGCTGGAATACTCTACTGTGCGGCTACAACCTCATCTTCGACACCTCTTTCATGATACTCCGTCAAATCTGAAATGTTAAACACTGGTGAAATATTCAGCTCAGTAGGCAATTCTACCTCATATGCATTTCCCGAATCATGCTTCTTCAGTATCTTACATGGCCCAAACTTCTTCATTTTTAACTTGTTATATGTACCAACCGGAAATCGCTCCTTCCGCAAATCAACCATGACTTCATCACCAACCTGAAATTCTTTATACCTCCTTTTCTCATCTGCCTTGGCCTTATACTGTGCGTTCATCTTGGTAATATGCTTTCTCACCTCCTCATGGATGTTCTTCAAATGTTCTGCAAAATCTTCAGCTTCGGCACTACTTATTTCTCCTTTGTCTATCTTCCTCAATTCAGATGCATTTCTTGGACTACTTCCATATACAATCTGGAATGGTGATTTACCAGTGCTCCTGTTGACAGAATTATTGTATGCAAATTCTGCCTGTGGTAAAATCAAATCCCATCCTGTTGGTTTATCTCCAACCAAACATCTCAGCAAATTTCCCAAACTTCTATTCACCACCTCTGTCTGTCCATCAGTCTGTGGATGATGTGATGAACTGAACTTCAAATCTATCTTCAACTTCTTCCATAATGTAGGCCAGAAATATCCAACAAACTTAGTGTCCCGATCTGAAACTATGGTCTTTGGGAAACCATGAAGTCTTACTACTTCTCTGAAAAACAATTCTGCTACATGAACAGCATCATTAGTCTTCTTGCAGGGAATAAAATGTGCCATCTTTGAAAATTTGTCAACTACCACAAAAATTGAATCGTGTCCCCGCTGTGTCATCGGTAAACCAAGAACAAAGTCCATACTGATATCCTCCCAAGGCTTCTCTGGTACGGGTAATGGCCGATACAACCCCGCATTCTGCTTCACTCCTTTCGCCATCTGACATACTCTACAACTCTGTACAAACTTCTTCACATCTTGCTGCAACTGTGGCCAATAATAATTCTCACTAACCAGACCAAGGGTTTTATCACGACCAAAATGTCTAGCCAATCCTCCACTATGCTTCTCCTTGATGAGATTCTCCCTCATAGAACTTCGTGGAATGCACAACTGACTCCCTCTGAATAACATATCATCCTGGATGATGAAATCCAACCATTTCGTCCTGTCTAGAGTAACAGGTTCTGTACAAGCTTACCAAGCTTCACCAAAATCAGGATCCTCTGGATATAAATTCTTGAGTTCCTTGAACCCAACCACTTCAATCTGCATTTCTGTCAGCAATAGTTGCCTTCTGCTAAGAGCATCTGCAACCCTATTAGACTTTTCAATCCTGTGTTTCAAAACAAATGTATAACTCTGCAAAAACTCAACCCATTTCAAATGCCTTAGATTCAATTTTCCTTGACTATTCAAATATTGCAAAGCTTGATGATCAGTATACAAAACAAACTCCTTAGGAAGCATATAATGTCTCCACTTCTTTAATGCCTGAACTATAGCATAAAATTCCTGATCATAAACAAAATAGTTTCTCTTGGCATCATTTAACTTCTCACTGAAATAAGCAACAGGTTTACCTTCTTGGCTCATAACAGCTCCTATTGCAGTACCACTAGCATCACAATCTACTTGAAACACCTTATTAAAATCTGAAAGTGCTAAAATGGGTTGTTCTGTAACTTTTTATTTCAACAATTGAAAACTCTTTTCTACCCCATTAGTCCACTTAAACTCTTTTCTATCCCCTCTCATTGTTTTAGTCAAGGGTCCACAAATACTGCTAAAATTTCTAATAAACTTTCTGTAAAAGCTAGCTAGACCATGAAAAGATCTTACCTCAGTAGCACTCCTTGGAGTAGGCCATTCAAGGATAGCCTGTACCTTCTCTGGGTCCATTTTTAGACCTTCTGCTGAAACTACAAATCCCAAATACACTAACTCTTTCTTCACAAAACTGCACTTCTTCAAATTAATCAACAATTTCTCATCTCTCAACTTCTCAAACACCATACGAATATGCATCATATGTTCCTCCAATGTCTTGCTAAAAATCAAAATATCATCTAGGTAAACGATGACAAACTTACCCAAAAATTCTTTCAGACCCTCATTCATGAGCCGCATGAAAGTGCTCAGTGCATTGGTTAGCCCAAAAGGCATGACTAACCACTCATATAGTCCTTCCTTTGTCTTGAAGGCAGTCTTCCATTCATCTCCTTTTCTGATTCGAATCTGGTGATATCCACTCTTCAGATCTATCTTTGAGAAATACACAGCTCCACTCAAACAATCCATAATATCATCCATTCGTGGCAATGGAAATCGGTACTTGATTGTGATCTTGTTTATTGCCCTAGAATCTGTACACATCCTCCACTCTCCATTCTTCTTTGGTGCTAATACCGCTGGTACAGCACAGGGACTCAGACTCTCTCGAATCAATCCTTTCTGTAACAACTCATGTACTTGTCTGTTCAACTCCACACTTTCTGCAAGTGTCATTCTGTGTGCTGCCTTATTCGGCAAACTCGCTCCTGGGATCAAGTCCATCTAATGACTGATCTTCCTGACTGGTGGTAATCCATTAGGCACGTTATCGGATACAATATCCTGAAACTCATTCAACAAATCTACAACTTCTACAGGAACATCTTCTACTTCCTCTTTACCAGCTTTTGGAATTAAAGCAAAACATACATGCTCATGCCTCATGCCATCTAGGAAATTTCTTCCATCAACAAAAGTTATCCTTGCATTACCACATACCTTTTCTTCAGTCTCCTTCAATGGTTTTAGCTTATGTCGCACTCCATCCTTTGTCAGGGAATAGGTATTCGCAGGATCATCATGTGCAGCATATCTGTCAAACTGCCATGGTCTACCCAACAACATATGACATGCATCCATAGATATGATATCACACAATACCTCATCTTGGTATCCGCCAATCTTGAACTGCACTAGGCATTGTTCATTGACCATGACCTTGTGGTCATCCTGTACCCAGGCAATCCGATATGGATGTGGGTGTTTCTGTCTCTTGAGCTTCAACTTTGTCACCATCTCTTCTGACACCAAATTGTCAGTGCTTCCACTATCAATAATCACATCACAACATTTACCTTCGCACTTGCACCTGGTGTGAAACAGGCTCCTTCTTTGCTCAGGTTCATTCTCACCACTCAACAGGACTCTTCTGTTAATCAACGTTTCTCCTCTTTCAGCATCTTCAGAATTTGATGATCTGGCATCTTCATCTACATGTGCAACTCTGGCCTGGCCTTCATTTCTCCTGTCTGTTCTTCCTTGGCGCTGAGGACATTCAAATGCCCTATGACCTTCTTCTCCACAGTGAAAACATGTTCCACGGAAGCCACCTCTTCCAGATCCTTGTCCTCTTC
>BSBK01004655.1:157500-207500 GCA_027943335.1 Chamaecyparis obtusa
ACTAGGTAATTCTAACTCATTACTATCAGACTGAAAAGGATTATCTATATTGACAATCCAGTGTTTCAGCCGAATCTTCATACAGATCTTGAACATGATCAAGGTAACATTTTGTTTCATTTGTGGAATAATGTGATCGACATTATTGATGGACATGAAGATGATAGATACCAAGTTATGTTGAATGAGTTTAATAATGATCAGAATAGGAATGTTCATAATGTTAACATGATTTGCCAAAGAACTGAAGAGTTTAACTTCATCAGTCATGTTGATTGGAATCCTAACAGTTTGGATGTTTCCAAGGATATATATGTTTGTCTCAGAGATCGTCATTTCTCTGCTGGTAGAAATCTTCTGATAGATTCTTTGATTCAGCGAGAAGCTTGTCATCCCAGTGACCCTGAAATTCAAAGCTATTTGAACCATTCAGTTACCAGTGCTACATCATTTGAATGGCCGATCAATATCCTTAGCAGTACTCACATCCCTGATCAGATATCTTGGTTACAAAGAGAAAACCCTTTCTGTGACTTCTTTAGAGGAGTATTTCCACACTGCCATGATTTAATGCCTATGGATTCAAATTATGGTTATCTGTTTAAGATTATGTTTTGGTCATATGCTACTAATCCCATAAACAGATATGTGTTTGATATCTTTGGTCCACAGCAGCAACAAGTTGATTCTATGCAGTTGCGAGATATCCATTCCTTCGCTTTAGAAAGGATTCCCGTATGGATATTTTCCAGTTTCCAGACTTTGTCAGAGCCACATACTGAAAAAGCTTTTGTTCGATGTAAAAGAAGAATCCTCTGGAAAGAAGAATCCCTTGAAGATAAGTTCGACCGCATTATGCAAAGATCAAGATTCGCTGTTTTTGATCAAGTTCAAAATGTCAATATAGATAATCCTTTTCAGTCTGATAGTAATGAGTTAGAATTACCTAGTGAAAGATTTAAACTTCCTAAAAAGAAATGGCAAGAGATATATGGTGATTTAGGATTTCTTTCTTATAAGTCTAAAGCTATCTGTAAGTTGATAGAGATGCAAGTAGTTGTTAATTGTGATAAGCCTCATAGTTTCATTAATCTCTTATCTAATAAGGAGATTCAAAATTTGGTGAAACAAGCCAAGCAAAAAAATGGTTATAAGTATTTGCATATAGGTCATATCATTTGTGGTATAGAACCTCTGTATAGGAAAGGCATTCCTGCTACTGCCTTAATGACTCTTCTTGATGCTCGTCATAATAATTATTCTGATATGATTATGGGAGGTATTTCTGCCCCTATGGCTGCTGGAGCCATAGCATTTGATGTTGTTCCGAACTTTGCTATAAGTTTATTAGATGACCATCTTGATAAGATATTGATGTTTCAATTTGGAACCCAGTACCTAAATATGAAGCCTGGATCAAGAACACATGCTTTGTTCTTTGCCTTGTATGGTAGGTTGTTTAACACAACTATTCCTATTGTGAAGGATCCAAGGAGTGATAAATCCCAAGTTAGGTATTCTCTGTTATGGCAAACAGAAACTAAAGGAGCACAGCTCACTGTTCCTAAAATGGTCAATCTATCCGAAATCAAAGTTCCTAAAGAATGGATTGTAGATGTCAGAGCTCTTAAACAGTTAGATTCTCCCAAGAACCTTACTGTTATTTCCAAAGTTCATGAGACTGCTACTGAAGCTCGTATTTCATTTACTTCTGAACATTTGTCTGCATCTAGCTCTTCCAGTGTGAATTCCAGTTTCAATTATAAAGATCATCCATTACAAAGATCAGGATCTACTTTGTTACAGCGCAAGCCTTTACATTCTTGTTATCATCCTGATGCTGTTCCTAATCCTCATGGATCTTTATTTTGTACCATGTGTAATTTATCTTTTGATGAACGTCCCTTTGTGACTAATCCTTTGACACAGCAACTTCCTCAGTGTCCTCATCCCCAGTTCACAGAACTTGATGATGGAAGTATGCAATGCATTCACTGTTCTTTTGTTAAGCCAGTTTTCCATGTGCATATGTTGATGTCTGGTAATAAAACCAGTTTTACCGAAGCTAATTTTGTTGAACCTACTGTTCCACCTTTACATGACTTTTTGCTGAATGATGATAAGTTTGCTATCCCATTCTGGCCTCATCATGTAATTGCCTCAGGACAGCCTGAAGCCACTACACAGACCAAAATGTTAAATTATGCCAATCTGTGTATTCGAAAAGCTTTGGTCCTACAAGCTGACATGCACCAGAAAGCCCTGCAAGCTGAATTGAACCGTCAGAAAACTGAAGCCAGTGTTAATGCCAATTTCCACAATATTCTTGCAAGTTTACATTCCATTGAGTCCAAGCTCAATAATGTTGTTAATACTTCTATGGCTAGTGATTTGAATATTCTTAAGCGTGACTATGCTGCTTTTAAGCAGACTGCTGAAGCGTGGTGGGCCAATAACCCATCTATTCCAATTTCTCAGATTCAAACAGTCACCCAGACTACTGCCAAGATTGAACAGACTACTACTCAGATCCGTAGTCAGCAGTTAGCCGATAGCCATGGAATTTCCCAGATAATTCCTAGTGTTGTTTCCAAAGTTGAACAAGTTTTTGATTCAACTACCCAATCCAAATCTTCCACTACCTGTAATTTTCCTGATTCTTCTTATGATGTTGCTCGACTGAAAAGTCAGTTGAAAGATAAAGGCTTAGTTCTCCATACTCCAAAGCCTAGATTAGAAGAATTTGATCCCCAGACAGGAACATGGAAATTTGTGAATATGATGCAACAACAACATGAACCTCTTCAGGTGTTTTCAGAAACAGTTCCACCTTTGATTAATTTTGATGATTTTGATCCTCTGAAAAATAAAGCCACAGTTGATGCTTTTAGAACATGGGTTGATAATGCTATTCATTCTCAGAATTTAACCCAAGAGCAAGCATTAAGAAAAGCTTTAAATGCTTTGACTGGTATAGCCAGAACTGCATGGGATACTCTGAAGCCAAAGTATAAAGATGATCTTATCCATCAAGGTGTGAATGATGTTTGTAGTTCTTTGTATAGAATGTTTGTTGGTCAGTATGATAATGAAAAGAGAGCAGCTCACAAGAGATTTGTTGAAAATCGTCTCTGTGACATGAAGCAACTTGATGCTTACTGTTCAGAACAGTATACTAATTTTTATCTCTCTGGTCAAACCAACAATAACCAGTGGATGTATAATACATTCCTTGAAGGTTTTCCCTATCAGATGCAATCTTATTACAGGGAAAAGATTTTAAAAAGTATTCTTGAAACTCCTGATATGACTATCAGTGATGTCACTTTTCCTCAATTGGTTCAGTTTATCAAGGAGATTAATAGTGATCTCTATACAGAAAGAATCAATAGGAAAAAGAAGAAAGAAGTTATGCCTTATCTTAAGACAGACTTGTGTAAGTGTAATTCTAATTATGGTTGTTTGCAGCACAACAGATCACACAAGTTTAAGAAGAAAAAGTTTAAGCATTATGATAAGAAGGCATACAGTAAGTATTCTAAACCTTTCCGAAAAAAGAAAGTCTTTTTGAGAAATCAGAGAAAGGTTAGGAAAAAGAATTTTACTCCAGTTTGTTATATTTGCAAAGGTCCTCATTTTGCAAATAAGTGTCCTGACAAAGAGAAGAATAAAAAGCCTAAGCGAGTTAGAAGATTAACTCATGGTAATCTTGATTCTCTTCCTTTGACAGTTGTTTTTGAAAATTCAGATTCAGATGATATCAGTATAACTGATATAGAAAGTGATGATGAAGATATGGACAATCAAGTGTTTAATGTCCATCAACAAGAAACAGATTCAGAGTTAGATTTTCACTCTGCTGCATCTTCATCAGGTTCAGGTTCAGATTCAGAAATCTCTTATTTCTGTAATATGTTTTTCTGCAATATGTTTAGATCTGGTTTTGGCAGAGGTACACCTCTGTATGAACAAGGAAGACTGAGAGGTCAGTCTTTAACTCAGATGCAACCAGATTGGTTCAAACCTAGTCCTTCTGAGAAGCTTCAACAGCTTATGTTAAAAAAGAATGAATTAACTCAGAAGAGAAATCAGTTTTTGACTCCTCATCAACATGAAAAGTTGATGAATGATTTGAAAAAGATAGATTCAGATATTGATAAATTGTTTGAAGACAATCCTGAGTTATCTGAAGTATCTGATCTAATGTGTTTTGAAAAGATGTCTCTTTCACAGGAAAAGCCAAGTTCAAGTTCTTCTCATGGCTATGTTGTTAATCCTGTTGCTCAAAGAGCATTCCAGAAAAGTTCTCGGCACATATGGTTACAAGATCGTCTGGCATTCTTGTATACTGTGAGAACTGATGTGATAAAAGAAATTGCCAGTGTGCAAAAAGAAATTGCTGAACTTTCTCGTGCAGCAATTAATCCTCTTGAGGAGTACCTATTTGATAAATCAAATTCAGATGAATCAGCCCAACCAGCTACAGAAGAAGAAGCAGCTGATCCAAAGCAAGCTTTTGCTTACCTTAAGGGTATGTCTAACCCTTGTCCTGCTTTTCTGTTGACTATTAAATTACCTGGTTTAAAGCCCTACACTTTGTGTGCTTTGCTTGATTCTGGAGCTGATTGTAACATTGCCCGTTCTGAATGTTTTCCTCGAGATTGTTGGAAATCTACTGCAACTTCTATCCACTCAGTAAGTCATAAGGACAATCCTATCCGTTTTCAAGCTGTTATCCCTATCCAGTTTCCCTCTAATACCTATACAGCCACCTTTCTACAGTATCCTGTTAAGCTGTATGACTGTATTATAGGAAGTGAAACCTTACAGCAATGGAGTCCTTACACAGTTGGTGTTGCAGGTTCTCATATAAGTTTTTCATTTGGGTCAGTTCCCCAAATCAATGAACAAAGGATCTATTCTCCGAAGTTGTCTTTACCAACTCCTGCAAAAGTTGTTCTTCCTGGTTCCCGTGTCTGGTTTGTCAACCAGTCTCTTTTCACCCAGGGGGAATTAGAGCAAATTCAGAAAGATTTCACTGATACTGTCTTGACCAAAGATTTGCATAAGTATTCCAGAAAGTTTGTTTGCACCTTTCCTTTGAAAAAAGATCTCAGTGGTGTTGAGATTACACCTAAGTGCAAAGCTAACTACTATATTTTGTCAAGAGCAGAACAGGAGCTTTGTGAGAAGGAGATTTCAGATCTACTTGAAAAAGGTATAATCCGACCTAGTAACAGTCCATTTTCTTGTCATGCAATGTATGTTCCAAAGAAAGATGAGAATGGAAATGAATTAGAAGAAAAAAGGTTGGTAGTGAATTACAAGCCTTTGAATGTCTGTTTAGAAGATAATAGACATCCCCTGCCTAGCAAAGATTACATTTGGCAGCGAATTCAAGGTTGTAATGTGTTTTCAAAGTTTGACTTGACTAAAGGGTTTTGGCAAATTGCAGTTGCAGAGACAGATAGATATAAGACAGCATTCTCTGTTCCTCAAGGTCTGTTTGAATGGTGTGTATTACCATTTGGTATTAAGACTGCTCCCTCTATCTTTCAGAAATGTATGGATTCTATATTTGCCCCTTATGCTAAATTTATCCAACCATACATTGATGATATTTTGATTTTCAGTCAAGATCATAAGTCCCATATGGAACACTTGAAAAAGTTCCTCTCCATTTGTCAAACTCATGGTTTATGTCTCAATCCTACAAAGTTGAGTTGGTGTTCTGAAAGTTTGATATTTATTGGCACCAAGATTGAGCCCAATGGTAAAATATATCCTCAAGATCATTTGTTAAGAAATATTCAGAAGATTGAGGTTACTGACAAAAAGAGTTTGCAAAGATTTCTCGGCATGGTTAACTATGTCGCAGGTTATTTTCAGAATATAGCAGAAGCCCGAAAAGAATTGAATAAGCTTCTGAAGAACTCTCCTCCATGGTCTGATGTTCACAATGAAGCTATTGCTAAAATCAAGCAACAATGTCAAGAATTGCCACCTTTGAAGTTACCTGGTAAAGGTAAGAAAATTGTACAAACAGATGCTAGTCATTCTGCTTGGGGTGCTGTTTTGCTTGAAGTCTCTGAACATCATGGTAAGGATAGAGAAGAAATTGTCAGGTATGAATCAGGATCTTTTAAAGGATCTGAAATGAACTACCACAGTACACATAAAGAATTATTAGCTGTAGTTCATGCTTTTGAGAAATTTTAGTTATTTATTGGTGATCAGAAATTCTTGCTAAGAAGTGATTTACAGAACTTGCCCGATTTCTTTAAGAAGGAATCTAAAAATAAAGTTGTTAGAGCAAGATTGCTTAGATGGGCACAGTTTCTTGATACATTTGATTTTGATACTGAGCACATTGAAGGTACTAAGAATGTCTTAGCTGACTTCCTTAGTCGTGAAGGTTGTTATTCTCATACTGTTAATTCTTTGTCTCAGAACAGTATTAATGAAGATAATGAGCCTAGAGTTATCCATCCTAATCTTAGATCCACTGTTTTAGACAGTCAACAAGATATCAGGTCTAACATTGAAATTGTTCTTGATAATGAACCTGGTGATTGGAATGATTGGATGAGAAGATACAGAATTCTTCAGAGAGAAGAACAAATTGATGAAAGGCATGTGAATAGCTTGTCAGTTCAAGTCCCTGATAATCCAGTGTTTCAGCCGAATCTTCATACAGATCTTGAACATGATCAAGGTAACATTTTGTTTCATTTGTGGAATAATGTGATCGACATTATTGATGGACATGAAGATGATAGATACCAAGTTATGTTGAATGAGTTTAATAATGATCAGAATAGGAATGTTCATAATGTTAACATGATTTGCCAAAGAACTGAAGAGTTTAACTTCATCAGTCATGTTGATTGGAATCCTAACAGTTTGGATGTTTCCAAGGATATATATGTTTGTCTCAGAGATCGTCATTTCTCTGCTGGTAGAAATCTTCTGACAGATTCTTTGATTCAGCGAGAAGCTTGTCATCCCAGTGACCCTGAAATTCAAAGCTATTTGAACCATTCAGTTACCAGTGCTACATCATTTGAATGGCCGATCAATATCCTTAGCAGTACTCACATCCCTGATCAGATATCTTGGTTACAAAGAGAAAACCCTTTCTGTGACTTCTTTAGAGGAGTATTTCCACACTGCCATGATTTAATGCCTATGGATTCAAATTATGGTTATCTGTTTAAGATTATGTTTTGGTCATATGCTACTAATCCCATAAACAGATATGTGTTTGATATCTTTGGTCCACAGCAGCAACAAGTTGATTCTATGCAGTTGCGAGATATCCATTCCTTCGCTTTAGAAAGGATTCCCGTATGGATATTTTCCAGTTTCCAGACTTTGTCAGAGCCACATACTGAAAAAGCTTTTGTTCGATGTAAAAGAAGAATCCTCTGGAAAGAAGAATCCCTTGAAGATAAGTTCGACCGCATTATGCAAAGATCAAGATTCGCAGATAAAGCTGACAGCTCAGAGCAAGAAGACGATGATGTTGAAGTCGATTGGGAATCTCATTCTCCCAGATCGCATGCTTACTAAGTGGGGTTGTCACTTAGACGAGTTACTATCCTCTCGGAATAAAAGGACGCATGGATCCCACCATGGTAAAAAGAAGGATAAGGTTCTTCCTTTAAAAGACCTACGTGTTACCCTTCACGTGTCAAAAAGATGCTTTGTTCTTATCTCGTATTACTGTTCATCTCATTCCTGGCGAGATTCTTGTTCGAGATAAGGTCGGTTCAATAAAGTAGATGCTCTGCTACGTGTCCAATCCTTGTGGACGGATTTGAAAACTTTGTAAGATGAAATGCAACCTAAAAGTCGGTTCCTCTCCTATATAAGGAACGCAGACCTCACTTGCAAATCAGAACTTCCTCGGATAACAATTCAAGAGCTCAAGAGTCAGTAGCAGAGATAGATAGAGTGTCTAGTCTATAGTTTCTTGCATAGTCTTGCATAGTCTGTAGGTAAGAAAGACATAGAGAGTATGCTCTCTTCCTGAAGGAAGATCAGAAATCAGACTGTCGATCTTATAGCATGTCTGTAGAATCTGAGTCTTGTAAATCAGCCTGTTGTGGTTTGATAATAGTCCTGGTTATTATCATATGCATTGTAGTCTATATGCTATTAAAGCGCCCGATTTAATGAAAGATAGTGTTGTCTATGTTTCTCGGATCTTTCCTAAAAATTTGGTACAGAAAGAATCAATAGGAAAAAGAAGAAAGAAGTTATGCCTTATCTTAAGACAGACTTGTGTAAGTGTAATTCTAATTATGGTTGTTTGCAGCACAACAGATCACACAAGTTTAAGAAGAAAAAGTTTAAGCATTATGATAAGAAGGCATACAGTAAGTATTCTAAACCTTTCCGAAAAAAGAAAGTCTTTTTGAGAAATCAGAGAAAGGTTAGGAAAAAGAATTTTACTCCAGTTTGTTATATTTGCAAAGGTCCTCATTTTGCAAATAAGTGTCCTGACAAAGAGAAGAATAAAAAGCCTAAGCGAGTTAGAAGATTAACTCATGGTAATCTTGATTCTCTTCCTTTGACAGTTGTTTTTGAAAATTCAGATTCAGATGATATCAGTATAACTGATATAGAAAGTGATGATGAAGATATGGACAATCAAGTGTTTAATGTCCATCAACAAGAAACAGATGACATGAAGCAACTTGATGCTTACTGTTCAGAACAGTATACTAATTTTTATCTCTCTGGTCAAACCAACAATAACCAGTGGATGTATAATACATTCCTTGAAGGTTTTCCCTATCAGATGCAATCTTATTACAGGGAAAAGATTTTAAAAAGTATTCTTGAAACTCCTGATATGACTATCAGTGATGTCACTTTTCCTCAATTGGTTCAGTTTATCAAGGAGATTAATAGTGATCTCTATACAGAAAGAATCAATAGGAAAAAGAAGAAAGAAGTTATGCCTTATCTTAAGACAGACTTGTGTAAGTGTAATTCTAATTATGGTTGTTTGCAGCACAACAGATCACACAAGTTTAAGAAGAAAAAGTTTAAGCATTATGATAAGAAGGCATACAGTAAGTATTCTAAACCTTTCCGAAAAAAGAAAGTCTTTTTGAGAAATCAGAGAAAGGTTAGGAAAAAGAATTTTACTCCAGTTTGTTATATTTGCAAAGGTCCTCATTTTGCAAATAAGTGTCCTGACAAAGAGAAGAATAAAAAGCCTAAGCGAGTTAGAAGATTAACTCATGGTAATCTTGATTCTCTTCCTTTGACAGTTGTTTTTGAAAATTCAGATTCAGATGATATCAGTATAACTGATATAGAAAGTGATGATGAAGATATGGACAATCAAGTGTTTAATGTCCATCAACAAGAAACAGATTCAGAGTTAGATTTTCACTCTGCTGCATCTTCATCAGGTTCAGGTTCAGATTCAGAAATCTCTTATTTCTGTAATATGTTTTTCTGCAATATGTTTAGATCTGGTTTTGGCAGAGGTACACCTCTGTATGAACAAGGAAGACTGAGAGGTCAGTCTTTAACTCAGATGCAACCAGATTGGTTCAAACCTAGTCCTTCTGAGAAGCTTCAACAGCTTATGTTAAAAAAGAATGAATTAACTCAGAAGAGAAATCAGTTTTTGACTCCTCATCAACATGAAAAGTTGATGAATGATTTGAAAAAGATAGATTCAGATATTGATAAATTGTTTGAAGACAATCCTGAGTTATCTGAAGTATCTGATCTAATGTGTTTTGAAAAGATGTCTCTTTCACAGGAAAAGCCAAGTTCAAGTTCTTCTCATGGCTATGTTGTTAATCCTGTTGCTCAAAGAGCATTCCAGAAAAGTTCTCGGCACATATGGTTACAAGATCGTCTGGCATTCTTGTATACTGTGAGAACTGATGTGATAAAAGAAATTGCCAGTGTGCAAAAAGAAATTGCTGAACTTTCTCGTGCAGCAATTAATCCTCTTGAGGAGTACCTATTTGATAAATCAAATTCAGATGAATCAGCCCAACCAGCTACAGAAGAAGAAGCAGCTGATCCAAAGCAAGCTTTTGCTTACCTTAAGGGTATGTCTAACCCTTGTCCTGCTTTTCTGTTGACTATTAAATTACCTGGTTTAAAGCCCTACACTTTGTGTGCTTTGCTTGATTCTGGAGCTGATTGTAACATTGCCCGTTCTGAATGTTTTCCTCGAGATTGTTGGAAATCTACTGCAACTTCTATCCACTCAGTAAGTCATAAGGACAATCCTATCCGTTTTCAAGCTGTTATCCCTATCCAGTTTCCCTCTAATACCTATACAGCCACCTTTCTACAGTATCCTGTTAAGCTGTATGACTGTATTATAGGAAGTGAAACCTTACAGCAATGGAGTCCTTACACAGTTGGTGTTGCAGGTTCTCATATAAGTTTTTCATTTGGGTCAGTTCCCCAAATCAATGAACAAAGGATCTATTCTCCGAAGTTGTCTTTACCAACTCCTGCAAAAGTTGTTCTTCCTGGTTCCCGTGTCTGGTTTGTCAACCAGTCTCTTTTCACCCAGGGGGAATTAGAGCAAATTCAGAAAGATTTCACTGATACTGTCTTGACCAAAGATTTGCATAAGTATTCCAGAAAGTTTGTTTGCACCTTTCCTTTGAAAAAAGATCTCAGTGGTGTTGAGATTACACCTAAGTGCAAAGCTAACTACTATATTTTGTCAAGAGCAGAACAGGAGCTTTGTGAGAAGGAGATTTCAGATCTACTTGAAAAAGGTATAATCCGACCTAGTAACAGTCCATTTTCTTGTCATGCAATGTATGTTCCAAAGAAAGATGAGAATGGAAATGAATTAGAAGAAAAAAGGTTGGTAGTGAATTACAAGCCTTTGAATGTCTGTTTAGAAGATAATAGACATCCCCTGCCTAGCAAAGATTACATTTGGCAGCGAATTCAAGGTTGTAATGTGTTTTCAAAGTTTGACTTGACTAAAGGGTTTTGGCAAATTGCAGTTGCAGAGACAGATAGATATAAGACAGCATTCTCTGTTCCTCAAGGTCTGTTTGAATGGTGTGTATTACCATTTGGTATTAAGACTGCTCCCTCTATCTTTCAGAAATGTATGGATTCTATATTTGCCCCTTATGCTAAATTTATCCAACCATACATTGATGATATTTTGATTTTCAGTCAAGATCATAAGTCCCATATGGAACACTTGAAAAAGTTCCTCTCCATTTGTCAAACTCATGGTTTATGTCTCAATCCTACAAAGTTGAGTTGGTGTTCTGAAAGTTTGATATTTATTGGCACCAAGATTGAGCCCAATGGTAAAATATATCCTCAAGATCATTTGTTAAGAAATATTCAGAAGATTGAGGTTACTGACAAAAAGAGTTTGCAAAGATTTCTCGGCATGGTTAACTATGTCGCAGGTTATTTTCAGAATATAGCAGAAGCCCGAAAAGAATTGAATAAGCTTCTGAAGAACTCTCCTCCATGGTCTGATGTTCACAATGAAGCTATTGCTAAAATCAAGCAACAATGTCAAGAATTGCCACCTTTGAAGTTACCTGGTAAAGGTAAGAAAATTGTACAAACAGATGCTAGTCATTCTGCTTGGGGTGCTGTTTTGCTTGAAGTCTCTGAACATCATGGTAAGGATAGAGAAGAAATTGTCAGGTATGAATCAGGATCTTTTAAAGGATCTGAAATGAACTACCACAGTACACATAAAGAATTATTAGCTGTAGTTCATGCTTTTGAGAAATTTTAGTTATTTATTGGTGATCAGAAATTCTTGCTAAGAAGTGATTTACAGAACTTGCCCGATTTCTTTAAGAAGGAATCTAAAAATAAAGTTGTTAGAGCAAGATTGCTTAGATGGGCACAGTTTCTTGATACATTTGATTTTGATACTGAGCACATTGAAGGTACTAAGAATGTCTTAGCTGACTTCCTTAGTCGTGAAGGTTGTTATTCTCATACTGTTAATTCTTTGTCTCAGAACAGTATTAATGAAGATAATGAGCCTAGAGTTATCCATCCTAATCTTAGATCCACTGTTTTAGACAGTCAACAAGATATCAGGTCTAACATTGAAATTGTTCTTGATAATGAACCTGGTGATTGGAATGATTGGATGAGAAGATACAGAATTCTTCAGAGAGAAGAACAAATTGATGAAAGGCATGTGAATAGCTTGTCAGTTCAAGTCCCTGATAATCCAGTGTTTCAGCCGAATCTTCATACAGATCTTGAACATGATCAAGGTAACATTTTGTTTCATTTGTGGAATAATGTGATCGACATTATTGATGGACATGAAGATGATAGATACCAAGTTATGTTGAATGAGTTTAATAATGATCAGAATAGGAATGTTCATAATGTTAACATGATTTGCCAAAGAACTGAAGAGTTTAACTTCATCAGTCATGTTGATTGGAATCCTAACAGTTTGGATGTTTCCAAGGATATATATGTTTGTCTCAGAGATCGTCATTTCTCTGCTGGTAGAAATCTTCTGACAGATTCTTTGATTCAGCGAGAAGCTTGTCATCCCAGTGACCCTGAAATTCAAAGCTATTTGAACCATTCAGTTACCAGTGCTACATCATTTGAATGGCCGATCAATATCCTTAGCAGTACTCACATCCCTGATCAGATATCTTGGTTACAAAGAGAAAACCCTTTCTGTGACTTCTTTAGAGGAGTATTTCCACACTGCCATGATTTAATGCCTATGGATTCAAATTATGGTTATCTGTTTAAGATTATGTTTTGGTCATATGCTACTAATCCCATAAACAGATATGTGTTTGATATCTTTGGTCCACAGCAGCAACAAGTTGATTCTATGCAGTTGCGAGATATCCATTCCTTCGCTTTAGAAAGGATTCCCGTATGGATATTTTCCAGTTTCCAGACTTTGTCAGAGCCACATACTGAAAAAGCTTTTGTTCGATGTAAAAGAAGAATCCTCTGGAAAGAAGAATCCCTTGAAGATAAGTTCGACCGCATTATGCAAAGATCAAGATTCGCAGATAAAGCTGACAGCTCAGAGCAAGAAGACGATGATGTTGAAGTCGATTGGGAATCTCATTCTCCCAGATCGCATGCTTACTAAGTGGGGTTGTCACTTAGACGAGTTACTATCCTCTCGGAATAAAAGGACGCATGGATCCCACCATGGTAAAAAGAAGGATAAGGTTCTTCCTTTAAAAGACCTACGTGTTACCCTTCACGTGTCAAAAAGATGCTTTGTTCTTATCTCGTATTACTGTTCATCTCATTCCTGGCGAGATTCTTGTTCGAGATAAGGTCGGTTCAATAAAGTAGATGCTCTGCTATGTGTCCAATCCTTGTGGACGGATTTGAAAACTTTGTAAGATGAAATGCAACCTAAAAGTCGGTTCCTCTCCTATATAAGGAACGCAGACCTCACTTGCAAATCAGAACTTCCTCGGATAACAATTCAAGAGCTCAAGAGTCAGTAGCAGAGATAGATAGAGTGTCTAGTCTATAGTTTCTTGCATAGTCTTGCATAGTCTGTAGGTAAGAAAGACATAGAGAGTATGCTCTCTTCCTGAAGGAAGATCAGAAATCAGACTGTCGATCTTATAGCATGTCTGTAGAATCTGAGTCTTGTAAATCAGCCTGTTGTGGTTTGATAATAGTCCTGGTTATTATCATATGCATTGTAGTCTATATGCTATTAAAGCGCCCGATTTAATGAAAGATAGTGTTGTCTATGTTTCTCGGATCTTTCCTAAAAATTTGGTACAGAAAGAATCAATAGGAAAAAGAAGAAAGAAGTTATGCCTTATCTTAAGACAGACTTGTGTAAGTGTAATTCTAATTATGGTTGTTTGCAGCACAACAGATCACACAAGTTTAAGAAGAAAAAGTTTAAGCATTATGATAAGAAGGCATACAGTAAGTATTCTAAACCTTTCCGAAAAAAGAAAGTCTTTTTGAGAAATCAGAGAAAGGTTAGGAAAAAGAATTTTACTCCAGTTTGTTATATTTGCAAAGGTCCTCATTTTGCAAATAAGTGTCCTGACAAAGAGAAGAATAAAAAGCCTAAGCGAGTTAGAAGATTAACTCATGGTAATCTTGATTCTCTTCCTTTGACAGTTGTTTTTGAAAATTCAGATTCAGATGATATCAGTATAACTGATATAGAAAGTGATGATGAAGATATGGACAATCAAGTGTTTAATGTCCATCAACAAGAAACAGATGACATGAAGCAACTTGATGCTTACTGTTCAGAACAGTATACTAATTTTTATCTCTCTGGTCAAACCAACAATAACCAGTGGATGTATAATACATTCCTTGAAGGTTTTCCCTATCAGATGCAATCTTATTACAGGGAAAAGATTTTAAAAAGTATTCTTGAAACTCCTGATATGACTATCAGTGATGTCACTTTTCCTCAATTGGTTCAGTTTATCAAGGAGATTAATAGTGATCTCTATACAGAAAGAATCAATAGGAAAAAGAAGAAAGAAGTTATGCCTTATCTTAAGACAGACTTGTGTAAGTGTAATTCTAATTATGGTTGTTTGCAGCACAACAGATCACACAAGTTTAAGAAGAAAAAGTTTAAGCATTATGATAAGAAGGCATACAGTAAGTATTCTAAACCTTTCCGAAAAAAGAAAGTCTTTTTGAGAAATCAGAGAAAGGTTAGGAAAAAGAATTTTACTCCAGTTTGTTATATTTGCAAAGGTCCTCATTTTGCAAATAAGTGTCCTGACAAAGAGAAGAATAAAAAGCCTAAGCGAGTTAGAAGATTAACTCATGGTAATCTTGATTCTCTTCCTTTGACAGTTGTTTTTGAAAATTCAGATTCAGATGATATCAGTATAACTGATATAGAAAGTGATGATGAAGATATGGACAATCAAGTGTTTAATGTCCATCAACAAGAAACAGATTCAGAGTTAGATTTTCACTCTGCTGCATCTTCATCAGGTTCAGGTTCAGATTCAGAAATCTCTTATTTCTGTAATATGTTTTTCTGCAATATGTTTAGATCTGGTTTTGGCAGAGGTACACCTCTGTATGAACAAGGAAGACTGAGAGGTCAGTCTTTAACTCAGATGCAACCAGATTGGTTCAAACCTAGTCCTTCTGAGAAGCTTCAACAGCTTATGTTAAAAAAGAATGAATTAACTCAGAAGAGAAATCAGTTTTTGACTCCTCATCAACATGAAAAGTTGATGAATGATTTGAAAAAGATAGATTCAGATATTGATAAATTGTTTGAAGACAATCCTGAGTTATCTGAAGTATCTGATCTAATGTGTTTTGAAAAGATGTCTCTTTCATAGGAAAAGCCAAGTTCAAGTTCTTCTCATGGCTATGTTGTTAATCCTGTTGCTCAAAGAGCATTCCAGAAAAGTTCTCGGCACATATGGTTACAAGATCGTCTGGCATTCTTGTATACTGTGAGAACTGATGTGATAAAAGAAATTGCTAGTGTGCAAAAATAAATTGCTGAACTTTCTCGTGCAGCAATTAATCCTCTTGAGGAGTACCTATTTGATAAATCGAATTCAGATGAATCAGCCCAACCAGCTACAAAAGAAGAAGCAGCTGATCCAAAGCAAGATTTTGCTTACCTTAAGGGTATGTCTAACCCTTGTCCTGCTTTTCTGTTGACTATTAAATTACCTGGTTTAAAGCCCTACACTTTGTGTGCTTTGCTTGATTCTGGAGCTGATTGTAACATTGCCCATTCTGAATGTTTTCCTCGAGATTGTTGGAAATCTACTGCAACTTCTATCCACTCAGTAAGTCATAAGGACAATCCTATCCGTTTTCAAGCTGTTATCCCTATCCAGTTTCCCTCTAATACCTATACAACCACCTTTCTACAGTATCCTGTTAAGCTGTATGACTGTATTATAGGAAGTGAAACCTTACAGCAATGGAGTCCTTACACAGTTGGTGTTGCAGGTTCTCATATAAGTTTTTCATTTGGGTCAGTTCCCCAAATCAATGAACAAAGGATCTATTCTCCGAAGTTGTCTTTACCAACTCCTGCAAAAGTTGTTCTTCCTGGTTCCCGTGTCTGGTTTGTCAACCAGTCTCTTTTCACCCGGGGGGAATTAGAGCAAATTCAGAAAGATTTCACTGATACTGTCTTGACCAAAGATTTGCATAAGTATTCCAGAAAGTTTGTTTGCACCTTTCCTTTGAAAAAAGATCTCAGTGGTGTTGAGATTACACCTAAGTGCAAAGCTAACTACTATATTTTGTCAAGAGCAGAACAGGAGCTTTGTGAGAAGGAGATTTCAGATCTACTTGAAAAAGGTATAATCCGACCTAGTAACAGTCCATTTTCTTGTCATGCAATGTATGTTCCAAAGAAAGATGAGAATGGAAATGAATTAGAAGAAAAAAGGTTGGTAGTGAATTACAAGCCTTTGAATGTCTGTTTAGAAGATAATAGACATCCCCTGCCTAGCAAAGATTACATTTGGCAGCGAATTCAAGGTTGTAATGTGTTTTCAAAGTTTGACTTGACTAAAGGGTTTTGGCAAATTGCAGTTGCAGAGACAGATAGATATAAGACAGCATTCTCTGTTCCTCAAGGTCTGTTTGAATGGTGTGTATTACCATTTGGTATTAAGACTGCTCCCTCTATCTTTCAGAAATGTATGGATTCTATATTTGCCCCTTATGCTAAATTTATCCAACCATACATTGATGATATTTTGATTTTCAGTCAAGATCATAAGTCCCATATGGAACACTTGAAAAAGTTCCTCTCCATTTGTCAAACTCATGGTTTATGTCTCAATCCTACAAAGTTGAGTTGGTGTTCTGAAAGTTTGATATTTATTGGCACCAAGATTGAGCCCAATGGTAAAATATATCCTCAAGATCATTTGTTAAGAAATATTCAGAAGATTGAGGTTACTGACAAAAAGAGTTTGCAAAGATTTCTCGGCATGGTTAACTATGTCGCAGGTTATTTTCAGAATATAGCAGAAGCCCGAAAAGAATTGAATAAGCTTCTGAAGAAGAACTCTCCTCCATGGTCTGATGTTCACAATGAAGCTATTGCTAAAATCAAGCAACAATGTCAAGAATTGCCACCTTTGAAGTTACCTGGTAAAGGTAAGAAAATTGTACAAACAGATGCTAGTCATTCTGCTTGGGGTGCTGTTTTGCTTGAAGTCTCTGAACATCATGGTAAGGATAGAGAAGAAATTGTCAGGTATGAATCAGGATCTTTTAAAGGATCTGAAATGAACTACCACAGTACACATAAAGAATTATTAGCTGTAGTTCATGCTTTTGAGAAATTTCAGTTATTTATTGGTGATCAGAAATTCTTGCTAAGAAGTGATTTACAGAACTTGCCCGGTTTCTTTAAGAAGGAATCTAAAAATAAAGTTGTTAGAGCAAGATTGCTTAGATGGGCACAGTTTCTTGATACATTTGATTTTGATACTGAGCACATTGAAGGTACTAAGAATGTCTTAGCTGACTTCCTTAGTCGTGAAGGTTGTTATTCTCATACTGTTAATTCTTTGTCTCAGAACAGTATTAATGAAGATAATGAGCCTAGAGTTATCCATCCTAATCTTAGATCCACTGTTTTAGACAGTCAACAAGATATCAGGTCTAACATTGAAATTGTTCTTGATAATGAACCTGGTGATTGGAATGATTGGATGAGAAGATACAGAATTCTTCAGAGAGAAGAACAAATTGATGAAAGGCATGTGAATAGCTTGTCAGTTCAAGTCCCTGATAATCCAGTGTTTCAGCCGAATCTTCATACAGATCTTGAACATGATCAAGGTAACATTTTGTTTCATTTGTGGAATAATGTGATCGACATTATTGATGGACATGAAGATGATAGATACCAAGTTATGTTGAATGAGTTTAATAATGATCAGAATAGGAATGTTCATAATGTTAACATGATTTGCCAAAGAACTGAAGAGTTTAACTTCATCAGTCATGTTGATTGGAATCCTAACAGTTTGGATGTTTCCAAGGATATATATGTTTGTCTCAGAGATCGTCATTTCTCTGCTGGTAGAAATCTTCTGACAGATTCTTTGATTCAACGAGAAGCTTGTCATCCCAGTGACCCTGAAATTCAAAGCTATTTGAACCATTCAGTTACCAGTGCTACATCATTTGAATGGCCGATCAATATCCTTAGCAGTACTCACATCCCTGATCAGATATCTTGGTTACAAAGAGAAAACCCTTTCTGTGACTTCTTTAGAGGAGTATTTCCACACTGCCATGATTTAATGCCTATGGATTCAAATTATGGTTATCTGTTTAAGATTATGTTTTGGTCATATGCTACTAATCCCATAAACAGATATGTGTTTGATATCTTTGGTCCACAGCAGCAACAAGTTGATTCTATGCAGTTGCAAGATATCCATTCCTTCGCTTTAGAAAGGATTCCCGTATGGATATTTTCCAGTTTCCAGACTTTGTCAGAGCCACATACTGAAAAAGCTTTTGTTCGATGTAAAAGAAGAATCCTCTGGAAAGAAGAATCCCTTGAAGATAAGTTCGACCGCATTATGCAAAGATCAAGATTCGCAGATAAAGCTGACAGCTCAGAGCAAGAAGACGATGATGTTGAAGTCGATTGGGAATCTCATTCTCCCAGATCGCATGCTTACTAAGTGGGGTTGTCACTTAGACGAGTTACTATCCTCTCGGAATAAAAGGACGCATGGATCCCACCATGGTAAAAAGAAGGATAAGGTTCTTCCTTTAAAAGACCTACGTGTTACCCTTCACGTGTCAAAAAGATGCTTTGTTCTTATCTCGTATTACTGTTCATCTCATTCCTGGCGAGATTCTTGTTCGAGATAAGGTCGGTTCAATAAAGTAGATGCTCTGCTACGTGTCCAATCCTTGTGGACGGATTTGAAAACTTTGTAAGATGAAATGCAACCTAAAAGTCGGTTCCTCTCCTATATAAGGAACGCAGACCTCACTTGCAAATCAGAACTTCCTCGGATAACAATTCAAGAGCTCAAGAGTCAGTAGCAGAGATAGATAGAGTGTCTAGTCTATAGTTTCTTGCATAGTCTTGCATAGTCTGTAGGTAAGAAAGACATAGAGAGTATGCTCTCTTCCTGAAGGAAGATCAGAAATCAGACTGTCGATCTTATAGCATGTCTGTAGAATCTGAGTCTTGTAAATCAGCCTGTTGTGGTTTGATAATAGTCCTGGTTATTATCATATGCATTGTAGTCTATATGCTGTTAAAGCGCCCGATTTAATGAAAGATAGTGTTGTCTATGTTTCTCGGAGCTTTCCTAAAAATCTGGTATCAGAGCATGGTTGTTATATATAAGCATTCATTTTAGTTTGCATATCTTGTTTCAAAAACTTTGCTTCTCTTACAGTTCCATTTAAAAGTATTGTGTTCTTTTGTCTGGATCTCGATTCTTGAATCTTCGGTGTTCTGGTTGGATTCTGTGTGAAGTAAGTCCTCGTTGTTGAAGGTGTGTTAAGCCGTGTTTAGAGGCAGGGAAGGTAGCACTACTATAATCCCGAGTAACAGAACGAACCAAGATGACTGAATCCCAGACAACTACGAACGATATCAATACTGGAGAAGAAGAACTAGTAAGTCTCAGCTCTGTTTTTGATCAAGTTCAAAATGTCAATATAGATAATCCTTTTCAGTCTGATAGTAATGAGTTAGAATTACCTAGTGAAAGATTTAAACTTCCTAAAAAGAAATGGCAAGAGATATATGGTGATTTAGGATTTCTTTCTTATAAGTCTAAAGCTATCTGTAAGTTGATAGAGATGCAAGTAGTTGTTAATTGTGATAAGCCTCATAGTTTCATTAATCTCTTATCTAATAAGGAGATTCAAAATTTGGTGAAACAAGCCAAGCAAAAAAATGGTTATAAGTATTTGCATATAGGTCATATCATTTGTGGTATAGAACCTCTGTATAGGAAAGGCATTC
This sequence comes from Chamaecyparis obtusa, assembly GCA_027943335.1. Classification (NCBI taxonomy): domain Eukaryota; kingdom Viridiplantae; phylum Streptophyta; class Pinopsida; order Cupressales; family Cupressaceae; genus Chamaecyparis; species Chamaecyparis obtusa. Next base: position 177,491 of record BSBK01004655.1, read on the forward strand.
CTGCTACTGCCTTAATGACTCTTCTTGATGCTCGTCATAATAATTATTCTGATATGATTATGGGAGGTATTTCTGCCCCTATGGCTGCTGGAGCCACAGCATTTGATGTTGTTCCGAACTTTGCTATAAGTTTATTAGATGACCATCTTGATAAGATATTGATGTTTCAATTTGGAACCCAGTACCTAAATATGAAGCCTGGATCAAGAACACATGCTTTGTTCTTTGCCTTGTATGGTAGGTTGTTTAACACAACTATTCCTATTGTGAAGGATCCAAGGAGTGATAAATCCCAAGTTAGGTATTCTCTGTTATGGCAAACAGAAACTAAAGGAGCACAGCTCACTGTTCCTAAAATGGTCAATCTATCCGAAATCAAAGTTCCTAAAGAATGGATTGTAGATGTCAGAGCTCTTAAACAGTTAGATTCTCCCAAGAACCTTACTGTTATTTCCAAAGTTCATGAGACTGCTACTGAAGCTCGTATTTCATTTACTTCTGAACATTTGTCTGCATCTAGCTCTTCCAGTGTGAATTCTAGTTTCAATTATAAAGATCATCCATTACAAAGATCAGGATCTACTTTGTTACAGCGCAAGCCTTTACATTCTTGTTATCATCCTGATGCTGTTCCTAATCCTCATGGATCTTTATTTTGTACCATGTGTAATTTATCTTTTGATGAACGTCCCTTTGTGACTAATCCTTTGACACAACAACTTCCTCAGTGTCCTCATCCCCAGTTCACAGAACTTGATGATGGAAGTATGCAATGCATTCACTATTCTTTTGTTAAGCCAGTTTTCCATGTGCATATGTTGATGTCTGGTAATAAAACCAGTTTTACCGAAGCTAATTTTGTTGAACCTACTGTTCCACCTTTACATGACTTTTTGCTGAATGATGATAAGTTTGCTATCCCATTCTGGCCTCATCATGTAATTGCCTCAGGACAGCCTGAAGCCACTACACAGACCAAAATGTTAAATTATGCCAATCTGTGTATTCGAAAAGCTTTGGTCCTACAAGCTGACATGCACCAGAAAGCCCTGCAAGCTGAATTGAACCGTCAGAAAACTGAAGCCAGTGTTAATGCCAATTTCCACAATATTCTTGCAAGTTTACATTCCATTGAGTCCAAGCTCATTCCAATACCCTTTTTATCACATAACCCTAGGTCCTGGGATGATCTTCAAAAATGTCTGCCTAGTCTTGGAAAAGGCCGATCCAAGTCGACCTAGTCCTAGGGGTTTGATTTTTAGTGGCCTTCAGGCCTGATGCAAGGTTTTTTCTCCTAGGTGCTTAATCAAGGTCAACCTCACAAAATTTGAGCCCTGAAATGTGTATAAAAGGAAACTTCTTCTACTCATTTTCACATCCATCAATTGCATCCACATCTAAAAGTAAGCTATTGTGCATTCAAGGAGTTCAAGTACAAGCAAGCATCCATTAGTGCAAGCATCCATCCATTGAAGGTGTTCGTCATCAAGCATTCGAGTGCAAGGAAGCCATCACAAATTTCAAATCTTCAATCCATCTTTTCCATCATGCATTCAAGGAAATTCCTTCCATAGATATAGCTTTTTACCCATTGGAGGTCAAGCAAAGGAGCTTGTAATCAAGGGACAAGATCTACATTCATCTATCAATTCTTCTTCTTCTCTTTCTTCCTTAATTCAAAATTGTGGAAAACTACAAAATTCATCATCCAAGGGTTTGGTTTCATGATTTCCTATTGGGTTTTTTTGGAGTCCAAGCTATTGCATCAATACTTGTGATCATCTCCAAAGAGGCATTGCATCATTGAGGTATAAGGTAATTTACGTTTCAAATATAGATTACATTTTCTCATGAAATTTCAATTACATTTCAAGGTTAATTTGTATACATGGGCTTGACCAAGGAAAGCCCCTTCCCACAATAACTTCCCCTTATTTCTTGTGTGTAGGAAAAGGTGGCACAATTACAGATATGAATTTTTAGGGTTTTGGAACTAGGGATTGATCCTCTACAAATTCCACCAGTTTTTGAACCTCCAATACTAGGTTAAATTTTTGGGACTAGGCTAACTTGGGCTGGCCTTGTCCTTTGAATCTACAAATTTTACAGTCGGGAGTTGTAGGTCTTAGAGTTCTAGATCCATAACGGTTTCCAATTTCGACAGATTTTTGACAGTCAATTCTAGATTTGAAGTTTGTTCCTCCTCTCCTAGCCTTCAAGGTGACTACATCATTTTTTAGCATGTTCTTTGATACATTAGATATGATATCATATCTTTTTGTTATCATTTCCTTCATCATTACATAAGTGCTTTGCATATCATATACACACATTTCTGTCCATTTAGGGAATACCCAAAATTCCCCTTTTTTCTAGATCTCGCTTTAGCACCTCCTCATCCTTTTGGGTTGTGCTAATCAAATTTGGTCTAAGGGTGGGTTTTACATTCCAAAGTATATAAAAAGTGGTAGTCTACCATTGATCACCATATTCTATATCACAACATCTATGTATGTTGAATGTACCTATGAATGTATAAATTTATATATCTACGCATGTATGTATGGATGTATGTGCATATGCATGCATGTATGGATGCACTTTTCTATGTGTGTATAGATGTATGAATGTATGGATGGATGCATGTATATCTATTTATATGTATGCATGTATGTATCAATGTTGGTTGTATGTACAGATATATGGATGTCAAATGTATGGATTTATGGATGCAAAGTGTATGTATGTGTTAGTTAAAAAAATTGTCTCACATGTAACACACCTGTTGTAATGACCCTATCACCCTGTCATGAGAAACAAATAGTTAAACAATAGTTGGGTAAGCGTACTATGATCACTTCCCTCTAAATTTTTTAAGAAGGTACAACTCCCTTTGAAAATATTCAATGAATTATTTTCTAATCCAACAATCATACATCCTTTTTACTAGAAATTATTTAAGGCCACTCAAACTCATTCTTAAATGAAGAGTGTAATAATTAGAATCCAAACTTATCTCACAGAGAAAATCAAAGCTTTTTGTTACCAACAATCTTCAGATATCTCAACATTATTACTACAATTCCTTATCTGATATGTATCCGCTCACTTCTAATTCAATAATAGTAACACACATGACACATAGAAAATCATTCACATAGAAATAAATACTCTATGAATTCGAACACAAAGATTCAAATCCTTTCCATATATTTCCATAAAATTTTCTATTTCAAAGATAGAATAGTTGAAGTTTTTCAAAAGCAAATAGATAACATATCTTTAAAAATAAATCAAAATAGCATTTCTAACCCAAGTTTTTCTGAACCCTTTATGATTCTAGCTGAACCAATATATAGTTTTTTAGCATAACCAGGGAGGTCTCCATCAAAACCCGACCCCCTGGTAAGATTTTAAGATAGTTATAGAAACTAAAAGCAGTTTTAGGACACATGTACCCCAAATATTTGCTAGCATTTTAAAGAAACTGGATAACCATCAAGTAGATAAAGTTGACTATTGTCCAACACATTGCCCTATTTTTGGGATGGCGCCATGTGCGTTCTTCCAATCTTTGTAGGTGTTTATGAACTCCTGAACTACTAGGACATTGGGATTATTCATGCTGAGAAGCCACGTCTTCCAGGCTTCTTTCTCCCACTTTAGTTTTGGTACACAAAGATAGAGCATAGACTCCATCCTCTCTACCTTCGTCAAGTCCGTTGGAGTTGGTTTTCTCTAGTCTATCTTGACTGATCCTAGCGTCCTTTCAAATGATTTCACGAATAGATACATGTCATGTTTGACCTTTCTGTCATACCAAACGTAAGTAGTATTGATGCACCTTACATAATTTTATATGGTTTCACTCAATTCATGCAATTCCTTTTCTATTTTATTGGCTTTTGATATTGTTGCCCTGAATACAACATTCTTCTAGTCAATATTTATATTTAGGGAAAAAAGGAGGCATTCATCAACTAGCTTCAAAGGTTTTTTAGACAAGAATTTAGGGACTTTGTGCTTCTCTACATCTTGAATATGCATAGATACAACTACGCATTTTGATTCATCAACTTCCCATACTTTAGCTTGGGTTTGGAGTTCACCTATTAGGGTATTAATATCATCGAACACAACCCTGGACTCCCAAATGAACTTACTCCTTTCCTTTAACACTCCATCAAACCTTCATCGAATGTAACAATTAATGCCTTACCTCTATGAATATGGTTCAACAATTTATTGCTCGAGGGAGAAGTCGGATCGAAAGTTTGAGGGGCTTGAGCCAGGGGATGAGGTCCAAAATTGCTGAAAGCATTGATATACTTTTCCATGGTTCTGATGATCTTCTTTAATTCCTTTTTTTCCTTGCTATCCTTTTGGGAGTAGTTTAGCATGCTCTTGGTTGACACCTCAAAGTAGTGATTATCCGACTCTCTATTCATGGTTCCCAAATCAACCCTAACCACTTCAAAATCATCAACAATGGGGTTTTGAACTTCCTCTTTGAATTTAGGTATGGAAACTTTGGTGGCCCATTTTCCAGTCTTAGAATCTACATCTAACCTAGAAGTGGTCTTCAATTTATTTGTAGTAGGAGTCTTTGTTGTATATTTTCTAACCATATCTCCTATGGGAATGGAGATAGGGACAATGCTGTATTTCTTATTTATTGACATTGTCAACCACTAAGGAGTAGCATCTATCACTAGCTTGATATTTATAGACTTTGTGGGAGTAGACATAATTTCTAAGGTTGAAATATCTAGATCCAACATATCATGCCTTTGTTGTTCAGAATCCATAGGCGGGGGATTAAGGTTTTGTTCTTTCTCCTCTTCTATTTCAACATCAACTACCTCAACATCATCCATATCCTTATGATTTTTGGCTTTGGTTCTGGACCTATTCATGCGTACTATTGGGCTGACTATGATAGATTTTGAAGCAGTTTGATAAAGAGTAGAATTTTTGGTTTTATCTTTATCCGCATCATGAATTTTAACAGAGGCATTAGAAACACGGATTGGACTAGTAATTTTAGAGGCCTTTTCAAGAGTCCCTCTCTCTGTAATTTGCGGTTCCCTTTATTTCCTTTGGTTCAACCATTTCTTAGTCCTCTGAATTACATCAAAATTTTTCAACTGTATGTCTTCATCTTCTTTTCTAGACAAGTCAACTATAGGTAAAGGTTTCTTCTGAACTTATTCATATTCTAGGTCAGTAATTTCTGAACCATCATCTGTTACTCCTTCTATATTCATTTTCAACCCAAAAGACACAATCTGTGATAATCAGAGTCTACTCCATTCTCTTTTCCTCACTTCCCATTCATCAGGGAAATCTTCCTAGAAATCTTCTAGATGGGGAATCAACAAGAACTGGTTTTCCAATTTTAGGGTTTCTCTAGCAAAACCTTTCTTATCAAAACCTTGTCTAGCTTGGTAATAATTGAAATCAAATCTACGTAGCTCATACCCTATATTGATTGCATTAGCTATATATTTACAAGAAAATGAGCCCAATACTAAAGGAAACAAACTTTCCCATTCTCCTTCTACCACAAATTTTTTAATTCTTGCGAGAGCTATCTACATAGTTCAACTAAAACAAAATAGTCAAAGGAGTACCTTGGAAACTTTATTGGCTCATCTTCAAAGCCTCCCACTTGAATATAGGTAAAGTGAGGGTACTATATGTAGTATCTGTCGAATACACTAACCAATTCCTGAGCTTTATCTGTCATTATTTTAGTTGAGATTCCCACCTATTTAAAACATAGGTTTTTAATGAATATATCATGAACCTTTCTATAATCTTCCAACACTTTATTTCCTTGTATCAGAGGATAATATTCATAGATATTAATGCTATGTGTCCAAGGATCATGAGGGATTCCTACCAGTTATTTAGTATAAGGCACTTGTAATAAGTGAGATATGAAGCCATATAAAAATATTTACCACAAAGAAAAACCTTCTTTAGTTGTTCTCTCATGGTTTCTTCTATCACTTCTCTCCAATCCAAATACTGCTCCCCTTCCAAGATAATCAAGATGAAAAAGTACATCCATTAAACAAAGAAGTGATATTGTGAGGAAACCTTGATTTTGTATAGTAGTACCATCAAATCCTTGACATAGAATTTCATATGATCTTTTGTAGGAGTCTTCGACACCCGAGAACCACCCTTTTTAAATTTTAACTGTTAAGGTTTTTGATTCATCAACTTCCCATACTTTAGCATGGGTTTGGAGTTCTTCTATCAAGTATTAATATCATAAAACACCAACTTGGACTCTTGGATGAACTTACTCCCTTTCTTTAACACTCCATCAACCCATTCATTAAATGCAATAGTTAATGCCTTACCTCTCTGAATCTAGTTTAACATTTTCTTTCTTGCGGGAGAATTTTGATCAAAATTTTGAGGGTCTTGAGTCAGGAGTTGAGGTCCAAAATTTATGAAAGCATCGATATACTCTGCCATGGTTATGATGATCTTCTTTAATTCCTTTTTGTCCTTGATGCCCTTCTGGGAGCGGGTTAGCATGCACTTTATTGACACCTCAAAGTGGTGATCATTTGACTCTCTGTTCATGACTCCCAAATCAACCTTGACTACTTTAAAATCATCAACAATGGGGTTTTGAACTTCCTATTTGACTTTAGGTATGGAAACTTCGATGGCCCATTCACCAGTCTTAGAATCTACATCTAACCTGGAAGTCTTCTTCAATTTATTTGCGGTAGGAATCTTTGTTGTATATTTGCTAACCATATCTCCTATGGGAATGGTGACATGGACAATGTTGCATTTATTATTTGCTAACATTTTCAACCACTAAGGAGTAGCATCTATCACTGGCTTTCTATTTATAGACTTTGTGGGAGTAGACATTATTTCTAAGGTTGAACCATCTAAATCCAACATATTATCTTTTTGTTTTTCAGAATCCATATCCAAGGATTAAGGCTTTTTTCTTACTCCTCTTCTAGTTCAACATCAACTACCTCAATGTTGACCATATCCTTATAATTTTTTGGCTTTGGTTATGGACCTAGTCATGCGTACTGTTGGGTTGACTGTAATAGATTTTGAAGCAGTTCAATGAAGAATAGACTTTTTGGCTTTTAGCTTTACATGCATCATCAATTTGAATAGAGGCATTAGAAACACAATGATGAAGGGTGCTCCCCTTAATACCACAAACACATAACAGAAATAGAGAAACAACAACAATATGCAAGAACAGAAAATTGGCTTCTTATTATCTCCACAAATGTGGAATTACAAACTTTCAGAATTACAATATGCAAAGCCACATGGGCATTCCCTTACAATATTCTGTAGGACAAAGCCTCGAACTATTACCCAGATCTACTACACAGAACTATTCTGAACTGCCTAAGACAATAATATAGCCTTCCTTATATAGGCAATTTTCCACCGCCTGGAAGGTTCCAGAATTTTAGCCAATAAGGCCGACCAAACTTAGAATTATTTTATTTTACATTTCATTACATCATAGTCGGCTCAAGATAACCTTTGAAACCTGAACAGAAATTTTGAAGAAAATTATTTTCCGCCATTTCAGGTGGCCCAACTTCCGAAGACCATAAGTCATCACCAGTTGACCCGATCGGCTATTATAACCCTATTTCGGAAATGCCACGAAGCGCTCTACAGGTTTGACTCGCGCAAGCGCCTGTCACCCAAATTTTTGACCTCATCTGAGGCCTCTAAAGCCTTCAAAACTGAGTTCAAAGTTTCTGTACCCTGCTGCCAATACCGAAAATCTTCAATATCTTCCAATATACACTTGATCTGGCAATGAAACTTTACTGGCAGACTTATATGACCAAAATGAACCTCCAAGAAAGAAATCAGATCATTCTGAGCACATACAAAAATTACCAAAAATAGTAACTTTTCATAAATAGCAGCTCTGCACAAGATAGCCCTTATTGAATTCAAAAATAGAAATATTTTTGGGTGATGCAAGATTGCTCTTACACCCAGGATGCTCCTGCATCAGACCAGGGTAATTTGAGAAGTGACCCTGTCACGACTCAGGTGTGCAGAGGAAAACCAAGATGGCTGACCTCCTCCTTTGTCAGCCATGATGAATCTTCAACAGGCCATCCTTTCCACTTGACCAGATATTCTTCATATGTCCTGTTCCTTGTGCTTCTGCCAACACGACTGTCCAGTATATCTTCGATCTCCTTAGTGTCTGAACTAGTTGCTGGAATAATCCACTGTGCTGCTGTGATCTCATCTTCAACACCTCCTTCATGATACTCTGTCAGATCTGAAATGTTAAAAACTGGTGAAATATTTAACTCAGTAGGCAATTCTACCTCATATGCATTTCTTGAATCATGTTTCTTCAGTATCCTACATGGTCCAAACTTCTTCATTTTCAGCTTGTTATATGTACCAATTGGAAACCGCTCCTTCCGCAAATGAACCATGACTTCATCACCAACCTGAAATTCCTTATACCTCCTTTTCTCATCTGCCTAAGCCTTATACTGTGCGTTCATCTTGGTAATATGCTTCCTCACCTCCTCATGGATGTTCTTCAAGTGTTCTGCAAAATCTTCAGCTTCAGCACTACTTATTTCTCCTTTATCTATCTTTCTCAATTCAGATGCATTTCTTGGACTACTTCCATATACAATCTGGAATGGTGATTTACCAGTGCTCCTATTGACAGAATTATTGTATGCAAATTCTGCCTGTGGTAAAATCAAATCCCATCCTGTTGGCTTATCTCCAACCAAACATCTCAGCAAATTTCCCAAACTCCTATTCACCACCTCTGTTTGTCCATCAGTCTGTGGATGATCTGATGAACTAAACTTCAAATCTGTCTTCAACTTCTTCCACAATGTACGCCAAAAATATCCAACAAACTTAGTGTCCCGATCTGAAACTATGGTCTTTGGCAAACCATGAAGTCTCACTACTTCTCTGAAAAACAATTCTGCTATATGAACAGCATCATTAGTCTTCTTGCAGGGAATGAAATGTGCCATCTTTGAAAATCGGTCAACTACTACAAAAATTGAATCATGCCCCCGCTGTGTCCTCGGTAAACCAAGAACAAAGTCCATACTGATATCCTCCCAAGGCTTCTCTGGTATAGGTAATGGCTGATACAACCCTGTATTCTGCTTCACTCCTTTCGCCATCTGACATACTCTGCAACTCTATACAAACTTCTTCACATCTTGCTGCAATTGTGGCCAATAATAATTCTCACCAACCAAAGTAAGGGTTTTATCACGACCAAAATGTCCAGCCAATCCCCCACTATGCTTCTCCTTGATGAGATTCTCCCTCATAGAACTTCGTGGAATGCACAACTGACTCCCTCTGAATAGCATATCATCCTGGATGATGAAATCCAACCATTTTGTCCTGTCTAGAGTAACAGGTTCTGTACAAGCTTTCCAAGCTTCACCAAAATCAGGATCCTCTGGATATAAATTCTTGAGTTCCTTGAACCCAACCACTTCAATCTGCATTTCTGTCAGCAACAGTTGCCTTCTGCTAAGAGCATCTGCAACCCTATTAGACTTTCCACTCCTGTGTTTCAAAACAAATGTATAACTCTGCAAAAACTCAACCCATTTCAAATGCCTTTGATTCAATTTTCCTTGACTATTCAAATATTGCAGAGCTTGATGATCAGTATACAAAACAAACTCCTTAGGAAGTAGATAATGTCTCCACTTCTTTAATGCCTGAACTATAGCATAAAATTCTTGATCATAAACAGAATATTTTCTCTTGGCATCATTTAATTTCTCACTGAAATAAGCAACAGGTTTACCTTCTTGGCTCATAACAGCTCCTATTGCAGTACCACTAGCATCACAATCTACTTGAAACACCTTATTAAAATTTGGAAGTGCTAAAATGGGTTGTTCTGTAACTTTTTGTTTCAACAATTGAAAACTCTTTTCTGCCCCATTAGTCCACTTAAACTCTTTTCTATCCCCTCTCATTGTTTCAGTCAAGGATCCACAAATACTGCTAAAGTTTCTGATAAACTTTCTATAAAAGCTAGCTAGACCATGAAAAGATCTTACTTCAGTAGCACTCCTTGGAGTAGGCCATTCAAGAATAGCCTGTACCTTCTCTGGGTCCATTTTTAGACCTTCTGCTGAAACTACAAATCTCAAATACACTAACTCTTTCTTCACAAAACTGCACTTCTTCAAATTAATCAACAATTTCTCTTCTCTCAACTTCTCAAATACCATACGAATATGCATCATATGCTCATCCAATGTCTTACTAAAGATCAAAATATCATCTAGGTAAACAATGACAAACTTACCCAGAAATTCTTTCAGAACCTCGTTCATGAGCCGCATGAAAGTGCTCGGTGCATTGGTTAGCCCAAAAGGCGTGACTAACCACTCATACAGTCCTTCCTTTGTCTTGAAGGCAGTCTTCCATTCATCTCCTTCTCTGATCCGAATCTGATGATATCCACTTTTCAGATCTATCTTTGAAAAATACACAGCTCCACTCAAACAGTCCATAATATCATCCATTCGTGGCAATGGAAACCTGTACTTGATTGTGATCTTGTTTATTGCCTTAGAATCTGTACACATCCTCCATTCTCCATTCTTTTTTGGTGCTAATACTGCTGGTACAGCACAGGGACTCAGACTCTCACGGATTAATCCTTTCTGTAACAACTCATGTACTTGTCTGTTCAACTCCTCACTTTCTGCAGGTGTCATTCTGTGTGCTGCCTTGTTCGGCAAACTCACTCCTGAGATCAAGTCCATCTGATGACTGATCTTCCTGACTGGTGGTAATCCATCAGGCATGTTATCAGATACAATCTCCTGAAACTCATTCAACAAATCTGCAACTTCTACAGGAACATCTTCTACTTTCTCTTTACCAGCGTTTGGAATTAAAGCAAAACATACATGCTCATGCCTCATACCATCTAGAAAATTTCTTCCATCAACAAAAGTTATCCTTGCATTACTACATACCTTTTCTTCAGTCTCCTTCAATGGTTTTAGCTTATGCCGCACTCCATCCTTTGTCAGGGAATAGGTATTCACATGACCATCATATACAACACATCTATCAAATTGCCATGGTCTACCTAACAACATATGACATGCATCCATAGATATGATATCACATAATACCTCATCTTGGTATCCGCCAATCTTGAACTTCACTAGGCATTGTTCATTGACCATGACCTTGTGGTCATCCTGTACCCAGGCAATCCGATATGGATGTGGGTGTTTCTATCTCTTGAGCTTCAACTTTGTCACCATCTCTTCTGACACCAAATTGTCAGTGCTTCCACTATCAATAATCACATCACAACATTTACCTTCACACTTGCACCTGGTGCGAAACAGGCTCCTCCTTTGCTCAGGTTCATTCTCATCACTCAACAAGACTCTTCTGTTAATCAACATTTCTCCTCTTTCAGCATCTTCAAAATTTGATGATCTGACATCTTCATCTACATGTGCAACTCTGGACTGGCCTTTATTTCTCCTGTCTGTTCTGCCTTGGCGCTGAGGACATTCAAATGCCCTGTGACCTTCTTCTCCACAGTGAAAACATGTTCCACGGAAGCCACCTCTTCCAGATCCTTTTCCTCTTCCTCTTCCTCTTTGATCTCTATTATTCTGATCCTGGAAGCGATTGAAATTATTTCCTCGCTGATTCTGACTGCTACTGGCCTCATCCTTCTTTTTCGGATCTTCATTTCGGCCACCGTATGACTGTCCACCAGATCGTCCACCACGACCTCTTCCGTTTTGTCTACTCTCAAACTTCTTGTTCAGCTTTTCCTCTACTTTTAGGGCAAACTGGTATGCCTCTTCAATACTGTTCATTCGAACCAGATTCAGCTCCTCCTGAATGCTTGGCCTTAACCCATTAAGGTATCGGGCAAATTTCTCCTTATCAGCTTCTGCATGGCCTGTTCTGATGAGAAGTCGATAGAACTCCTCTGTATACTCCTGAACAGATCTTCTTACTTGCTTCAAACTCTGCATTTTCTTCAGTAGGTCAAGCTCATAATCAACAGGAATGAACTGCTGCTTCAATTTATCCACCATTCGATCCCATCTCGTGATTTTCTCCTTTCTCCTTCTATTTCGCTCCAACTGAATCTCTTGCCACCATATCTTCGCATAACCTTTCAGTCTCGCTTTCACAAATTTGACCCTATCAGGATCCTCAACATCTTCATACTCAAAATATTCCTCACATTCGTTGATCCAGTCGATCAATTCTTCTGGGTTAAGATTTTTCTAGAAAATGTAGGAACCTCAATCTTAGGTCTTTTCCCAATCTTAGAAATGGCCTGAAAAAGTCTTTCTTCCTCCTGGTTCACAATTTCGACTTCTCCTTCTTGATATTCTTCTTCGGCTTCATCCTCACTTTCATCTCTGACACTAAGATTCATTCCTCTGCGAATCTCTTCTTGCAATGCTCGCACTTGTCTCTGCAGCTCTCTAACCTCAGGTGTTACAACACCATCTCTTCCGCCACGTTCCCTTTGTGGAGACATTTTCGTGATGCACGCTGAAACCCTAGCCACGGTCCTGGTGCAAATTGCTTCACAGTCGGCGATCTGTTTACACACTCAAGAACTCCTGCTCTGATACCACTTGATGAAGGGTGCTCCCCTTAATACCACAAACACATAACAGAAATAGAGAAACAACAACAATATGCAAGAACAGAAAATTGGCTTCTTATTATCTCCACAAATGTGGAATTACAAACTTTCAAAATTACAATATGCAAAGCCACATGGGCATTCCCTTACAATATTCTGTAGGACAAAGCCTCGAACTATTACCCAGATCTACTACCCAGAACTATTCTGAATTGCCTAAGACAATAATACAGCCTTCCTTATATAGGCAATTTTCCACCGCCTGGAAGGTTCCAGAATTTTAGCCAATAAGACCGACCAAACTTAGAATTATTTTATTTTACATTTCATTACATCATAGTCGGCTCAAGATAACCTTTGAAACCCGAACAGAAATTTTGAAGAAAATTATTTGCCGCCATTTCAGGTGGCCCAACTTCCGAAGACCATAAGTCATCACCAGTTGACCCGATCACCTATTATAACCCCATTTCGAAAATGCCACGAAGCGCTCTACAGGTTTGACCCATGCAAGCGCCCGTCACACAAATTTTTGACCTCATCCGGGGCTTCTAAAGCCTTCAAAACTAAGTTCAAAGTTTCTTTACCCTGCTGCCAATACCGAAAATCTTCAATATCTTCCAATATACACTTGATCTGGCAATGAAACTTTACTGGCAGACTTATATGACCAAAATGAACCTCCAAGAAAGAAATTAGATCATTCTGAGCACATACGAAAATTACCAAAAATAGTAACTTTTCATAAATAGCAGCTCTCCACATGATAGCCCTTATTGAATTCAAAAACAGAAATATTTTTGGGTGATGCAAGATTGCTCTTACACCCAGGATGCTCCTGCATCAGACCAGGGTAATTTGAGAAGTGACCCTGTCACGACTCAGGTGTGCAGAGGAAAACCAAGATGGCTAACCTCCTCCTTTGTCAGCCATGATGAATCTTCAACAGGCCGTCCTTTCCACTTGACCAGATATTCTTCATATGTCCTATTCCTTGTGCTTCTGCCAACACGACTGTCCAGTATATCTTCGATCTCCTTAGTGTCTGAACTAGTTGCTGGAATACTCCACTGTGCTGCTGTGATCTCATCTTCAACACCTCCTTCATGATACTCTGTCAGATCTGAAATGTTAAAAATTGGTGAAATATTTAACTCAGTAGGCAATTCTACCTCATATGCATTTCCTGAATCATGTTTCTTCAGTATCCTACATGGTCCAAACTTCTTCATTTTCAGTTTGTTATATGTACCAACTGGAAACCGCTCCTTCCGCAAATGAACCATGACTTCATCACCAACCTGAAATTCTTTATACCTCCTTTTCTCATCTGCCTTAGCCTTATACTGTGCGTTCATCTTGGTAATATGCTTCCTCACCTCCTCATGGATGTTCTTCAAGTGTTCTACAAAATCTTCAGCTTCAGCACTACTTATTTCTCCTTTATCTATCTTTCTCAATTCAGATGCATTTCTTGGACTACTTCCATATACAATCTGGAATGGTGATTTACCAGTGCTCCTATTGACAGAATTATTGTATGCAAATTCTGCCTGTGGTAAAATCAAATCCCATCCTGCTGGCTTATCTCCAACCAAACATCTCAGCAAATTTTCCAAACTCCTATTCACCACCTCTGTTTGTCCATCAGTCTATGGATGATGTGATGAACTGAACTTCAAATCTGTCTTCAACTTCTTCCACAATGTACGCCAGAAATACCTAACAAACTTAGTGTCCCGATCTGAAACTATGGTCTTTGGCAAACCATGAAGTCTCACTATTTCTCTGAAAAACAATTCTGCTATATGAACAGCATCATTAGTCTTCTTGCAGGGAATGAAATGTGCCATCTTTGAAAATCGGTCAACTACTACAAAAATTGAATCATGTCCCCGCTGTGTCCTCGGTAAACCAAGAACAAAGTCCATACTGATATCCTCCCAAGGCTTCTCTGGTATAGGTAATGGCTGATACAACCCTGTATTCTGCTTCACTCCTTTCACCATCTGACATACTCTGCAACTCTGTACAAACTTCTTCACATCTTGCTGCAATTGTGGCCAATAATAATTCTCACCAACCAAAGTAAGGGTTTTATCACGACCAAAATGTCCAGCCAATCCCCCACTATGCTTCTCCTTGATGAGATTCTCCCTCATAGAACTTCGTGGAATGCACAACTGACTCCCTCTGAATAGCATATCATCCTGGATGATGAAATCCAACCATTTTGTCCTGTCTAGAGTAACAGGTTCTATACAAGCTTTCCAAGCTTCACCAAAATCAGGATCCTCTGGATATAAATTCTTGAGTTCTTTGAACCCGACCACTTCAATCTACATTTCTGTCAGCAACAGTTGCCTTCTGCTAAGAGCATCTGCAACCCTATTAGACTTTCCACTCCTGTGTTTCAAAAAAAATGTATAACTCTGCAAAAACTCAACCCATTTCAAATGCCTTTGATTCAATTTTCCTTGACTATTCAAATATTGCAGAGCTTGATGATCAGTATACAAAACAAACTCCTTAGGAAGTAGATAATGTCTCCACTTTTTTAATGCCTGAACTATAGCATAAAATTTTTGATCATAAACATAATATTTTCTCTTGGCATCATTTAATTTTTCACTGAAATAAGCAACAGGTTTACCTTCTTGGCTCATAACAGCTCTTATTGCAGTACCACTAGCATCACAATCTACTTGAAACACCTTATTAAAATCTGGAAGTGCTAAAATGGGTTGTTCTGTAACTTTTTATTTCAACAATTGAAAACTCTTTTCTGCCCCATTAGTCCACTTAAACTCTTTTCTATCCCCTCTCATTGTTTCAGTCAAGGATCCACAAATACTGCTAAAGTTTCTGATAAACTTTCTGTAAAAGCTAGCTAGACCATGAAAAGATCTTACCTCAGTAGCACTCTTTGGAGTAGGCCATTCAAGAATAGCCTGTACCTTCTCTGGGTCCATTTTTAGACCTTCTGCTGAAACTACAAATCCCAAATACACTAACTCTTTCTTCACAAAACAGCACTTCTTCAAATTAATCAACAATTTCTCTTCTCTCAATTTCTCAAATACCATACGAATATGCATCATATGCTCATCCAATGTCTTACTAAAGATAAAAATATCATCTAGGTAAACAATGACAAACTTACCCAGAAATTCTTTCAGAACTTCGTTCATGAGCCGCATGAAAGTGCTCGGTGCATTGGTTAGCCCAAAAGGCATGACTAACCACTCATACAGTCCTTCCTTTGTCTTGAAGGCAGTCTTCCATTCATCTTCTTCTTTGATCCGAATCTGATGATATCCACTTTTCAGATCTATCTTTGAAAAATACACAGCTCCACTCAAACAGTCCATAATATCATCCATTCGTGGCAATGGAAACTTGTACTTGATTGTGATCTTGTTTATTGTCCTAGAATCTGTACACATCCTCCATTCTCCATTCTTTTTTGGTGCTAATACTGCTGGTACAGCACAGGGACTCAGACTCTCACGGATCAATCCTTTCTGTAACAACTCATGTACTTGTCTGTTCAACTTCTCACTTTCTACAGGTGTCATTCTGTGTGCTGCCTTGTTCGGCAAACTCGCTCCTGAGATCAAGTCCATCTGATGACTGATCTTCCAGACTGGTGGTAATCCATCAGGCACGTTATCGGATACAATCTCCTGAAACTCATTCAACAAATCTGCAACTTCTACAGGAACATCTTCTACTTTCTCTTTACCAGCTTTAGGAATTAAAGCAAAACATACATGCTCATGCCTCATACCATCTAGAAAATTTCTTCCATCAATAAAAGTTATCCTTGCATTACCACATACCTTTTCTTCAGTCTCCTTCAATGGTTTTAGCTTATGCCGCACTCCATCCTTTGTCAGGGAATAGGTATTCGCACGACCATCATGTACAGCACATCTATCAAACTGCCATGGTCTACCCAACAACATATGACATGCATCCATAGATATGATATCACACAATACCTCATTTTGGTATCCGCCAATCTTGAACTTCACTAGGCATTGTTCATTGACCATGACCTTGTGGTCATCCTGTACCCAGGCAATCCGATATGGATGTGGGTGTTTCTGTCTCTTGAGCTTCAACTTTGTCACCATCTCTTCTGACACCAAATTGTCAGTGCTTCCACTATCAATAATCACATCACAACATTTACCTTCACACTTGCACCTGGTGCGAAACAGGCTCCTCCTTTGCTCAGGTTCATTCTCATCACTCAACAAGACTCTTCTGTTAATCAACGTTTCTCCTCTTTCAGCATCTTCAGAATTTGATGATCTGGCATCTTCATCTACATGTGCAACTCTGGACTGGGCTTCATTTCTCCTGTCTGTTCTGCCTTGGCGCTGAGGACATTCAAATGCCCTGTGACCTTCTTCTCCACAGTGAAAACATGTTCCACGGAAGCCACCTCTTCCAGATCCTTGTCCTCTTCCTCTTCCTCTCTGATCTCTATTATTCTGATCCTGAAAGCGATTGGAATTATTTCCTCGCTGATTCTGACTGCTACTGGCCTCATCCTTCTTTTTCAGATCTTCATTTCGGCCACCGTATGACCGTCCACCAGATCGTCCACCGCGACCTCTTCCGTTTTGTCTACTCTCAAACTTCTTGTTCAACTTTTCCTCTACTTTTAGGGAAAACTGGTATGCCTCTTCAATACTGTTCATTCGAACCAGATTCAGCTCCTCCTGAATGCTTGGCCTTAACCCATTAAGGTATCGGGCAACTTTCTCCTTATCAGCTTCTGCATGGCCTGTTCTGATGAGAAGTCGATAGAACTCCTCTGTATACTCCTGAACAGATCTTCCTACTTGCTTCAAACTCTGCATTTTCTTCAGTAGGTCAAGCTCATAATCAACAGGAATGAACTGCCGCTTCAATTTATCCACCATCTGATCCCATCTCGTGATTTTCTCCTTTCCCCTTTTATTTCGCTCCAACTGAATCTCTTGCCACCATATCTTCGCATGACCTTTCAGTCTGGCTTTCACAAATTTGACCCTATCAGGATCCTCAACATCTTCATACTCAAAATATTCCTCACATTCGTTGATCCAGTCGATCAATTCTTCTGGATTAAGATTTCCAGAAAATGTAGGAACCTCAATCTTAGGTCTTTTCCCAATCTTAGAAATGGCCTGAAAAAGTCTTTCTTCCTCCTGGTTCACAATTTCGACTTCTCCTTCTTGATATTCTTCTTCGGCTTCATCCTCACTTTCATCTCTGACACTAAGATTCATTCCTCTGCGAATCTCTTCTTGCAATGCTCGCACTTGTCTCTGCAGCTCTCTAACCTCAGGTGTTACAACATCAGCTCTTCCGCCACGTTCCCTTCGTGGAGGCATTTTCGCGATGCGCGCTGAAACCTTAGCCACGGTCCTGGTGCAAACTGCCTCACAGTCGGTGATCTGTTTACACACTCAAGAACTCCTGCTCTGATACCACTTGATGAAGGGTTCTCCCCTTAATACCACAAACACATAACAGAAATAGAGAAACAACAACAATATGCAAGAACAGAAAATTGGCTTCTTATTATCTCCACAAATGTGGAATTACAAACTTTCAGAATTACAATATGCAAAGCCACATGGGCATTCCCTTACAATATTCTGTAGGACAAAGCCTCGAACTATTACCCAGATCTACTACCCAGAACTATTTTGAACTGCCTAAGACAATAATACAGCCTTCCTTATATAGGCAATTTTCCACCGCCTGGAAGGTTCTAGAATTTTAGCCAATAAGGCCGACCAAACTTAGAATTATTTTATTTTACATTTCATTACATCATAGTCGGCTCAAGATAACCTTTGAAACCTGAACAGAAATTTTGAAGAAAATTATTTTCTGCCATTTCAGGTGGCCCAACTTCCGAAGACCATAAGTCATCACCAGTTGACCCGATCGGCTATTATAACCCCATTTGGGAAATGCCACGAAGCGCTCTACAGGTTTGACCCGCGCAAGTGCCCGTCACCCAAATTTTTGACCTCATCCGGGGCCTCTAAAGCCTTCAAAACTGAGTTCAAAGTTTCTGTACCCTGCTGCCAATACCGAAAATCTTTAATATCTTCCAATATACATTTGATCTGGAAATGAAACTTTACTGGCAGACTTATATGACCAAAATGAACCTCCAAGAAAGAAATTAGATCATTCTGAGCACATACCAAAATTACCAAAAATAGTAACTTTTCATAAATAGCAGCTCTCCACAGGATAGCCCTTATTGAATTCAAAAATAGAAATATTTTTGGGTGATGCAAGATTGCTCTTACACCCAGGATGCTCCTGCATCAGACCAGGGTAATTTGAGAAGTGACCCTGTCACGACTCAGGTGTGCAGAGGAAAACCAAGATGGCTAACCTCCTCCTTTGTCAGCCATGATGAATCTTCAATAGGCCGTCCTTTCCACTTGACCAGATATTCTTCATATGTCCTATTCCTTGTGCTTCTGCCAACACGACTGTCCAGTATATCTTCGATCTCCTTAGTGTCTGAACTAGTTGCTGGAATACTCCACTGTGCTGCTGTGATCTCATCTTCAACACCTCCTTCATGATACTCTGTCAGATCTGAAATGTTAAAAACTGGTGAAATATTTAACTCAGTAGGTAATTCTACCTCATATGCATTTCCTGAATCATGTTTCTTCAGTATCCTACATGGTCCAAACTTTTTCATTTTCAGCTTGTTATATGTACCAACTGGAAACCGCTCCTTCCGCAAATAAACCATGATTTCATCACCAACCTGAAATTCCTTATACCTCATTTTCTCATCTGCCTTAGCCTTATACTGTGCGTTCATCTTGGTAATATGCTTCCTCACCTCCTCATGGATGTTCTTCAAGTGTTCTACAAAATCCTCAGCTTCAGCACTACTTATTTCTCCTTTATCTATTTTTCTCAATTCAAATGCATTTCTTGGACTACTTCCATATACAATCTGGAATGGTGATTTACCAGTGCTCCTATTGACAAAATTATTGTATGCAAATTCTGCCTGTGGTAAAATCAAATCCCATCCTGTTGGCTTATCTCCAACCAAACATCTCAGCAAATTTTTCAAACTCCTATTCACCACCTCTGTTTGTCCATCAGTCCGTGGATGATGTGATGAACTGAACTTCAAATCTGTCTTCAACTTCTTCCACAATGTACGCCAGAAATACCCAACAAACTTAGTGTCCCGATTTGAAACTATGGTCTTTGGCAAACCATGAAGTCTCACTACTTCTCTGAAAAACAATTCTGATATATGAACAGCATCATTAGTCTTCTTGCAGGGAATGAAATGTGCCATCTTTGAAAATTGGTCAACTACGACAAAAATTGAATCATGTCCCCGTTGTATCCTCGATAAACCAAGAACAAAGTCCATACTGATATCCTCCCAAGGCTTCTCTGGTATAGATAATGGCTGATACAACCCTGTATTCTGCTTCACTCCTTTCGCCATCTGACATACTCTGCAACTCTGTACAAACTTCTTCACATCTTGCTGCAATTGTGGCCAATAATAATTCTCACCAACCAAAGTAAGGGTTTTATCACGACCAAAATGTCCAGCCAATCCCCCACTATGCTTCTCCTTGATGAGATTCTCCCTCATAGAACTTCGTGGAATGCACAACTGACTCCCTTTGAATAGCATATCATCCTGGATGATGAAATCCAACCATTTTGTCCTGTCTAGAGTAACAGGTTCTGTACAAGCTTTCCAAGCTTCACCAAAATCAGGATCCTCTGGATATAAATTCTTGAGTTCCTTGAGCCCAACCACTTCAATCTGCATTTCTGTCAGCAATAGTTGCCTTCTGCTAAGAGCATCTGCAACCCTATTAGACTTTCCACTCCTGTGTTTCAAAACAAATGTATAACTCTGCAAAAACTCAACCCATTTCAAATGCCTTTGATTCAATTTTCCTTGACTATTCAAATATTGCAGAGCTTGATGATCAGTATACAAAACAAACTCCTTAGGAAGTAGATAATGTCTCCACTTCTTTAATGCCTGAACTATAGCATAAAATTCTTGATCAGAAACAGAATATTTTCTCTTGGCATCATTTAATTTCTCACTGAAATAAGTAACAGGTTTACCTTCTTGGCTCATAACAGCTCCTATTGCAGTACCACTAGCATCACAATCTACTTGAAACACCTTATTAAAATCTGGAAGTGCTAAAATGGGTTGTTCTGTAACTTTTTATTTCAACAATTGAAAACTCTTTTCTGCCCCATTAGTCCACTTAAACTCTTTTCTATCCCCTCTCATTATTTCAGTCAAGGATCCACAAATACTGCTAGAGTTTCTGATAAACTTTCTGTAAAAGCTAGCTAGACCATGAAAATATCTTACCTCAGTAGCACTCCTTGGAGTAGGCCATTCAAGAATAGCCTGTACCTTCTCTGGGTCCATTTTTAGACCTTCTGCTGAAACTACAAATCCCAAATACACTAACTCTTTCTTCACAAAACTGCACTTTTTCAAATTAATCAACAATTTCTCTTCTCTCAACTTCTCAAATACCATACGAATATGCATCATATGCTCATCCAATGTCTTACTAAAGATCAAAATATCATCTAGGTAAACAATGACAAACTTACCCAAAAATTATTTCAGAACCTCGTTCATGAGCCACATGAAAGTGCTCGGTGCATTGGTTAACCCAAAAGGCATGACTAACCACTTATATAGTCCTTCCTTTGTCTTGAAGGCAGTCTTCCATTTATCTCCTTCTCTGATCCGAATCTGATGATATCCACTTTTCAGATCTATCTTTGAAAAATACACAGCTCCACTCAAACAGTCCATAATATCATCCATTCGTGGCAATGGAAACCTGTACTTGATTGTGATTTTGTTTATTGCCCTAGAATCTGTACACATCCTCCATTCTCCATTCTTTTTTGGTGCTAATACTGCTGGTACAGCACAGGGACTCAGACTCTCACGGATCAATCCTTTCTGTAACAACTCATGTACTTGTCTGTTCAACTCCTTACTTTCTGGAGGTGTCATTCTGTGTGCTGCCTTGTTCGGCAAACTCGCTCCTAAGATCAAGTCCATCTGATGACTGATCTTTCTGACTGGTGGTAATCCATCAGGCACGTTATCAGATACAATCTCTTGAAACTCATTCAACAAATCTGCAACTTCTACAGGAACATCTTCTACTTTCTCTTTACCAGCTTTTGGAATTAAACAAAAACATACATGCTCATGCCTCATACCATCTAGAAAATTTCTTCCATCAACAAAAGTTATCCTTGCATTACCACATACCTTTTCTTCAGTCTCCTTCAATGGTTTTAGCTTATGCTGCACTCCATCCTTTGTCAGGGAATAGGTATTCGCACGACCATCATGTACAGCACATCTATCAAACTGCCATGGTCTACCCAACAACATATGACATGCATCCATAGATATGATATCACACAATACCTCATCTTGGTATCCGCCAATCTTGAACTTCACTAGGCATTGTTCATTGACCATGACCTTGTGGTCATCCTGTACCCAGGCAATCCGATATGGATGTGGGTGTTTCTGTCTCTTGAGCTTCAACTTTGTCACCATCTCTTCTGACACCAAATTGTCAGTGCTTCCACTATCAATAATCACATCACAACATTTACCTTCACACTTGCACCTGGTGCGAAACAGGCTCCTCCTTTGCTCAAGTTCATTCTCATCACTCAACAAGACTCTTCTGTTAATCAACGTTTCTCCTCTTTCAGCATCTTCAGAATTTGATGATCTGGCATCTTCATCTACATGTGCAACTCTGGACTGGCCTTCATTTCTCCTGTCTTTTCTGCCTTGGTGCTGAGGACATTCAAATGCCCTGTGACCTTCTTCTCCACAGTGAAAACATGTTCCACGGAAGCCACCTCTTCCAGATCCTTGTCCTCTTCCTCTTCCTCTCTGATCTCTATTATTCTGATCCTGGAAGCGATTGGAATTATTTCCTCACTGATTCTGACTGCTACTGGCCTCATCCTTCTTTTTCAGATCTTCATTTCAGCCACCGTATGACCGTCCACCAGATCGTCCACCGCGACCTCTTCCGTTTTGTCTACTCTCAAACTTCTTGTTCAACTTTTCCTCTACTTTTAGGGCAAACTGGTATGCCTTTACAATACTATTCATTCAAACCAGATTCAGCTCCTCCTGAATGCTTGGCCTTAACCCATTAAGGTATCGGGCAGCTTTCTCCTTATCAGCTTCTGCATGGCCTGTTCTGATGAGAAGTCGATAGAACTCCTCTGTATACTCCTAAACAGATCTTCCTGCTTGCTTCAAAATCTGCATTTTCTTCAGTAGGTCAAGCTCATAATCAATAGAAATGAACTACCGCTTCAATTTATCCACCATCCGATCCCATCTCGTGATTTTCTCCTTTCCCCTTCTATTTCGCTCCAACTGAATCTCTTGCCACCATATCTTCGCATGACCTTTCAGTCTGGCTTTCGCAAATTTGACCCTATCAGGATCCTCAACATCTTCATACTCAAAATATTCCTCACATTCGTTGATCCAGTCGATCAATTCTTCTGGGTTAAGATTTCCAGAAAATGTAGGAACCTCAATTTTAGGTCTTTTCCCAATCTTAGAAATGGCCTGAAAAAGTCTTTCTTCCTCCTGGTTCACAATTTCGACTTCTCCTTCTTGATATTCTTCTTCGGCTTCATCCTCGCTTTCATCTCTAACATTAAGATTCATTCCTCTGCGAATCTCTTCTTGTAATGCTCGCACTTGTCTCTGCAGCTCTCTAACCTCAGGTGTTACAACACCAGCTCTTCCGCCATGTTCCCTTCGTGGAGGCATTTTCATGATGCGCGCTGAAACCCTAGCCACGGTCCTGATGCAAACTGCCTCACAGTCGACGATCTGTTTACACACTCAAGAACTCCTGCTCTGATACCACTTGATGAAGGGTGCTCCCCTTAATACCACAAACACATAACAGAAATAGAGAAACAACAACAATATGCAAGAACAGAAAATTGGCTTCTTATTATCTCCACAAATGTGGAATTACAAACTTTCAGAATTACAATATGCAAAGCCACATGGGCATTCCCTTACAATATTCTGTAGGACAAAGCCTCGAACTATTACCCAGATCTACTACCCAGAACTATTCTGAACTGCCTAAGACAATAATACAGCCTTCCTTATATAGGCAATTTTCCACCACCTGGAAGGTTCCAGAATTTTAGCCAATAAGGCCGACCAAACTTAGAATTATTTTATTTTACATTTCATTACATCATAGTCGGCTCAAGATAACCTTTGAAACCCGAACATAAATTTTGAAGAAAATTATTTTTCGCCATTTCAGGTGGCCCAATTTCTGAAGACCATAAGTCATCACCAGTTGACCCGATCAGCTATTATAACCCCATTTGGGAAATGCCACGAAGCGCTCTACAGGTTTGACCCGCGCAAGCGCCCTTCACCCAAATTTTTGACCTCATCCGGGGCCTCTAAAGCCTTCAAAACTGAGTTCAAAGTTTCTGTACCCTGTTGCCAATAACGAAAATCTTCAATATCTTCCAATATACACTTGATCCGGCAATGAAACTTTACTGGCAGACTTATATGACCAAAATGAACCTCCAAGAAAGAAATCAGATCATTCTGAGCACATACGAAAATTACCAAAAATAGTAACTTTTCATAAATAGCAGCTCTGCACAGGATAGCCCTTATTGAATTCAAAAACAGAAATATTTTTGGGTGATGCAAGATTGCTCTTACACCCAGGATGCTCCTGCATCACATAATATGGACTAGTAATTTCAGAGGCCTTTTCAAGAGTGTCTCTCTCTCTCTATAATTTCTGGTTCCCATTTATTTCCTTTGGTTCAACCATTTCTTATTACTCTTAATTACATCAAGAGTTCTCAACTGTATGTATTCATCTTCTTTTCTAGACAAGTCAGCTACAGGTAAAGGTTGCTTCCGAACTTCTTCATATTAGGAGTCAGTAATTTTTGAACCATCATTTGTTACTCCTTCTATATTCACTTTCAACCTGAAAGACACAATCTATGATAATCAAAGTCTACTCCATTCTCTTTTCCTCACTTCCCATTCATCAGGACAATCTTATCAGAAATCTTCTAGATGGAGAATTGGAAAGAATCAGTTTCCCAATTTCAATATTTCTCTAGAAAAACCTTTTCTATCAAAACTTTTTCTAGATTGGTAATACTTGAAATTAAATCTACGCAGATAATACCTTATAATGATTGCATCAGCTAGATATTTACAAGAAAATGAGCCCAATACTAAAGGAAACAGACTTTCCCATTCTCTTTTCGGCATAAATTTTTTAATTACTTGGGAGAGTTGTCTATATAGTTCAACTAAAAAAAAATAGTCAAAGGAGTACCTTGGAAACCTTACTGGTTCATCTTCAAATCCTCCCACTCTAATGTAGGTAAAGTGAGGGTACTATATGTAGTAGCTTCCGAATACACTAACCAATTCTTGAGCTTCATCTATCATTCTTTTAGTCAAGAATCTTGCAAACTTGAAATATAGGTTTCCGATGAACATATCATGAACCTTTCTGTAATCTTCCAACACTTGATTTCCTTATATCATAGGATAATATTCATAAATAGTAATGCTATCTCTCCATAGCTCATGAGGGATTCCCACTAGTTCTTTAGTACAATCCAAGAAATAAGTGAGATATGAAGCCATGTAAAAATATTCACCAAAAAGAAGAGCCATCTTCAGTTGTTCAAATGTTCTCTCATGGCTTCTACTATCACTTCTCCTCAATCAAAATACTGTTCCCCTTCCAAGATAATCTGGATGAAAAAGTACATCCATTCAAAAAACACGTGAGATTGTGAGGAACCCTTGAATCTATGTAGTAGTACCATCAAATCATTGACATAGGGTTTCATAAGATCTTTCGTAAGAGCCTTCGACAACTGAGAACCACCCTTTTGAAATTTCAACAGGCACCTCGTAGCAATCACACTTCGGTGTTTGTCGACGATCATGTTGAACCTAGTAATTGATTGAGGAGTGAATTCTAAACATGCCCTTTCTGGTATTTTAAACATAGAAGTGATAGTTTCTCTATCAATCAGTAACAAAATTCCACCATTAGCTTTTCTAATACATTAACATCTAACATCCTACCTATTTATATGTGAGGCCTCACCCCTAGCCTATCATAGCTATTCAGTTCTGCATATGACTTAGACACATTTTATGATTATATTTGATGCCTCATGGATCTTACCGATACTTTATGATGTGGTTTTATCACTTAGTAGTTGATGGACATTATATTATGATTATATGATGATCACTAAAACATTGATTTGAGACTTACAGGTGTGACTTGATTTTAATTTATGAATGTTTATGATGATGAAGTTAATTGTAATTGAATTATGAATGTATGCTATGTTTATGTTTCAAATTTAATTAAAGTAAGTATTTCATGATGAGCTGAATGTATGTTGTGGATATCAATTATGTCTTGTAATTTATGAATTATCAGATGAATTAACTTGATTATTAATGCTATGTAATTACATGATTATTTTTATCTCCTTGGACTACTGATATTGGAATTGAGTGTGCAGGGAAGTAGGCCAAGGTAAATTCGGGGGAACATCACAGAGACCTATGTTAATTCAGTTAAGCCAAAGTTGCTTCTAGAAAGAAGCTAAAAACCTCATTGTAATCATGTTTTATTTTGTAAATGTATGATGCATGGATGTAAATTGATTTATTGTAATTATTTTTGTTATTTATGTTTAGGGATGCCCAAGTGGATATGCCACATGGCTTGTAAAGTGTCTTTTCTATGTTTGTGTCACTTGACACATGTGTATGTGCCTAAGGCCATGATATGTCCACTTGTGTTTTGATGTCATCACTCTTAGGTGGTACCAACTTTAGGATTTTCCTTGTTAAACCTTGATTAGGAAACCTTGAGAAGGTCTATCATGTTTGAACCCAAAATCAGTTTTCTAGTGCAATTTAGGGAGGTTAAATGAGGCCTTAAGATGTTATTAGGGACCCTTTTAGCCACCCTAATAGTTGTACCATAGTTTGGAAGTTTAAATTTAGTCAAAATTAGGCCCATAACTCATTTATGGACCTTGAAAAGCACCCCTCAAAGAGAAATCCGAAAATGAAGGGATGGCAAGGAGGTCAAACCCATACCTTTTTCACATTCTTGGTCTCCACCTCATTTATGAAGGGAGACAAGGAGATATGAGAGTACTCCATGAACCATACCCATTAAGGAGGGTTTGGTGTAGAATCCCTTTTAGTAGGGGTTTTGGGGAAGGTAATGGGTTGACACCCACTCTCCAGTTTTGGAGACTCAGCCAGTTTTGGAAAACTTTGGACAATGGATTGCTCTTCTACAACTATCTTCTTTAAGCATTGGACTCTAGGTTGGTGAAAATTTCATTCTTACTTTTCTTGTTTTGTTATCATGTTGAGAGGAAAATGCTCTCTTGTAAGCTAGTTCTTGTATGCAAGACTTGTTTTTCCTTATCCATTGTATGTGTGAGCATAGTGTTGTTGTGTTAATGGAGGTTTTGATGTTATTGTTGTTGTAGTATCATGTTCTTGTGTTGACTAAATTTTATTTCTTGTAGAAGTAAGAGAATCATGAGCTCAATGTTGAGCATGATTCATGTTTTTTTGATAATGTGTAAATTTTATTGATGTTCTTGTAGATTTGTTCTCTTTTATGTGTTGTAGTGATTTCATTGAGGGAGTTCTCAAGGCCAAACTCACCCTTGGGAGGGAAGAGTAGCCTTGAGGGTGAAGGGAATTGGTTGGGACAATCTTGAGTGTAGAGTCTCTCCTTGGAAAGGAGAGGGATGCAACATGGATGTATGGGCTCCATGTAGCCATCTCTAGTTTCATTTTGTAAATTGGGGGTCATAAGGTGTATGAGAAGAATGTGTTTGTGAAAGAGTGATTTTTTTGATGAGTACGCAAAGTGATGGCTTGTTCTCATCAAAGAGATGAGCTTCTCCTCTTGATTTGGTTCCACCTTCACCCTTTCTTGAGTCATCTTGTGACTCTTTGTAAAAAGCCTTGGAAGGAAAATTTCTTGTGTTTGTCATTCATGTTGTAGTGTTGTGGATTGCTTGATTGTTTCCCCTATCTTTGTGTTGTTTCTCCAAGCTCAGGGGTGGCTTCTTAGAAGCCTAGGTTGGGAGGTGAGCACTCTTTGGCCTATGCATTTGGTTTATTGTAGGAATTGGAAGCCTTGAAGACTTTTTGTTGAAGCATTGCTCTTGTGGAAAAGTGAAGAAATCATCTTAGTGATGAAGTATCATTTGTATTGTGTTTAAGCTTTTGTAAGGATATCATGTGATATCCATTGGCTCAATGTAATTGTTTTGTAGTAGGAGTTGGCACTTCAATGCTTGGATTGTATCTTAGTGTTGTGGATTCAAGTTTTGAATGAAGTATGATCATCTTGTTGGAAGATTATTGTTGTAAATGTAGAATCATGTTCTCGAATAAAAAGTATTTTGATCAAGTTGATACAATATGTTATTAGCATTATTTTGGTTCATTATAGGTTTTGATGAGCTTGAAAGAGTTGAAATTGTGTTTAAGATTTCTTTCATTATCAATTTGTTGAAGGTTATCAACTTACTCTTGTTAATGAACACTTTGTTATTGTAAAAAAAAAAAAAAGTTTATTTCATTTCATGATAATGAGATTATTAACTTATAAAAGGGTAGAATAGATTTCCTTTATTGCCTAATGACATTTACATTGTATTGGAAATGAGAAGACTATGGAAATGAAAGAAGAGTTCTCAAAAAGATATTAATCTTGTATTAGGATCATTGTTTGTAAATGTATTGAATTCAAATAATAAATCAATCTCTATTTATCATCCTTTTATTCTTGCAAATTTCTAAATAATAGCTTGATATTGTTTAAATGTTAGAAGAAATCAATTTCATTGTGTATTTTGATTAATTTGGATCATTAGATTCATTACCATAGAAAACTATGAAGCTACAAAATAGATATATTGTTATACTAACTCTATCATGTATAATGTATTTAAAACAAATAAGCAAAATACAAACTATGTAGAAGTGAGAAGAGAAAACAAAAAAAAATAAATTCACATACAAATGCAAAATGTAGACCTACAAGTCTCTGAATTTTGTATGGGAAAAAAATTCCCATACAAATCTATACCACAGACAATATTTTAATAATATCCTATACCTTTTTGAATTTTCTAATTAAAAAAATATTAAAATTCAATCTCCACCTTTATAACTCCCCTAAAGGGCGTAGTGCATGGGTGACCTTACCTATCATTTAATAAAAGCATGTCCTGCACTTTCTTTATAGGCATTAAATAGGCTGTCATAGTTTAAATTAAGTTTTTTTTTTACTTTTTTTCCTTAGCATCCTTCTAAACCTAGGTGGGTTTTCTTTTGCTTCTGGTAGAGGAGTGAAGTGGGGCCCAAACCCCCATGCTTTCCCAACTACCCATGTCCGCCTCAACTTTCCTTTTTCTTGGAAACTAGCGCAAGTTTTTGGGTGGGCATATTTCTTTGCTTTTATGAGCTTAGCCTTGTCTTAGGCGGGCCATCCCTTTGTAGACTTTCCTCCTCCCTTAAATTTCAGCCCCCCTCCCTTAAGACTTTGGTCCTTGAGGATTTGACCTTTCCCTCCCTTTTCTTGGGCACGTGGAACAAGAGGGGAGATAGGGAGTAGGCTTAGGATAGGAGATAGATAGGGTAGGAGAATAGGGTGTTTACTATAGGTAGTTCTTTAGGATGCCTTTTAGTGAGTAAATTTATTATTTTATTTTGTAATGTAAAACATGATTAATAAATAATGGGAACTCTAATTAATTGAGATAAATAACCCTTTTCAAATGCATTTTTAATTGAATTAATATAATTTATTGTATCACATTTAATATTTTATAGTTAATATAATTATTGAATGCTATTTATCAAATTATATCTAATATTAATTATTGAATAATATTTAATAATTTATAATTAATATTATTTAATAATTAGGTTAATTACTCAATTTCAATTAAGTAAATTACTTATTAGTGAATAATCTTATATGATTATAGGATAATCACTAATTAGGTTTTCAATTAAATATTTTTGTACACTAATTTAATGTATTATATGGTATCTAATTAGTTAGAGTCACATAATACTTCACTATATGCATACCGATATAACGA